>JAUCBJ010005574.1:0-87395 GCA_032718475.1 Nemertoderma westbladi
AAATACAATGTACAATGCACACATCTCCAACCAGACACTATATAACATTAGAGGTGTCTCATTGGTTCCCCCAAGCTTGACACTAGAACAAAATCGCCTCCGCTTTGCAGGACATTGCTTTGTCCATTGACATGCCATTGACATTGTCTATAGTATCTTGTAATGTATGTATGTGTTTCTGTTTCGTTGCATCCTTATTTTATAATGTATGTGTTTCGTTGCATCTGTATCTTGTAATGTATGTGACTCGTTGCATCTGCATATCTTGTAATGTATGTGTTTCTGTTTCGTTACATATGTATCTTGTAATGTATGTGTTTCGTTGCATCTGTATCTTGTAATGTATGTGTTTCGTTGCATCTGTATCTGGTAATGTATGTGTTTCGTTGCATCTGTATCTTGTAATGTATGTGTTTCGGTGCATCTGTATCTTGTAATGTATGTGTTTCGTTGCATCTGCATTTTGTAATGTATGCATATGTTTCTGTTTCGTTGCATCTGTATTTTGTAATGTATGTGTTTTGTTGCATCTGTATCTTGTAATGTTTGTGTTTCGTTGTATCCGTATATCTTGTAATGTGTGTGTTTCTGTTTCGTTACATCTGTATCTTGTAATGTATGTGTTTCGTTGCATCTGTATCTTGTAATGTATGTGTTTCGTTGCATCAGTATCTTGTAATGTTTGTGTTTCGTTGCATCTGCATTTTGTAATGTATGCATATGTTTCTGTTTCGTTGCATCTGTATTTTGTAATGTATGTGTTTTGTTGCATCTGTATCTTGTAATGTTTGTGTTTCGTTGTATCCGTATATCTTGTAATGTGTGTGTTTCTGTTTCGTTACATCTGTATCTTGTAATGTATGTGTTTCGTTGCATCTGTATCTTGTAATGTATGTGTTTCGTTGCATCTGTATCTTGTAATGTTTGTGTTTCGTTGTATCCGTATATCTTGTAATGTATGTGTTTCTGTTTCGTTACATCTGTATCTTGTAATGTATGTGTTTCGTTGCATCTGTATCTTGTAATGTATGTGTTTCGTTGCATCTGTATCTTGTAATGTATGTGTTTCGTTGCATCTGCATCTTGTAATGTATGCATATGCTTCTGTTTCGTTGCATCTGTATTTTGTAATGTATGTGTTTTGTTGCATCTGTATCTTGTAATGTTTGTGTTTCGTTGTATCCGTATATCTTGTAATGTATGTGTTTCTGTTTCGTTACATCTGTATCTTGTAATGTATGTGTTTCGTTGCATCTGTATCCTGTAATGTATGTGTTTCGTTGCATCTGTATCTTGTAATGTATGTGTTTCGTTGCATCTGCATCTTGTAATGTATGCATATGTTTCTGTTTCGTTGCATCTGTATCTTGTAATGTATGTGTTTCGTTACATCTGTTTCTCGTAATGTATGTGTTTCGTTGCATCTGTATCTTGTAATGTATGTGTTTCGTTACATCTGTTTCTCGTAATGTATGTGTTTCGTTGCATCTGTATCTTGTAATGTATGTGTTTCGTTGCATCTGTATATCTTGTAATGTATGTGTTTCTGTTTCGTTACATCTGTATCTTGTAATGTATGTGTTTCGTTGCATCTGTATCTTGTAATGTATGTGTTTCGTTGCATCTGTATCTTGTAATGTATGTGTTTCGTTGCATCTGTATCTTGTAATGTATGTGTTTCGTTGCATCTGTATCTTGTAATGTATGTGTTTCGTTGCATCTGTATCTTGTAATGTATGTGTTTCGTTGCATCTGTATCTTGTAATGTATGTGTTTCTTTGCATCTGTATCTTGTAATGTATGTGTTTCGTTGCATCTGTATATCTTGTAATGTATGTGTTTCTGTTTCTTTGCATCTGTATTTTGTAATGTATGTATTTCGTTGCATCTGTATCTTGTAATGTATGTGCGTTTCGTTGCATCTGTATCTTGTAATGTATGTGTTTCGTTGCATCTGTATCTTGTAATGTATGTGTTTCTTTGCATCTGTATCTTGTAATGTATGTGTTTCGTTGCATCTGTATATCTTGTAATGTATGTGTTTCTGTTTCTTTGCATCTGTATTTTGTAATGTATGTATTTCGTTGCATCTGTATCTTGTAATGTATGTGCGTTTCGTTGCATCTGTATCTTGTAATGTATGTGTTTCGTTGCATCTGTATTTTGTAATGTATGTGTTTCGTTGCATCTGTATCTTGTAATGTATGTGTTTCTTTGCATCTGTATCTTGTATTATTATTATTATTATTATTATTAGTCAACACTCCTTTATTACATCATATTATAACTATTTGTTGCACGTGAAGTAAGATAAAACATAATTAGTGGAGGGAGAAAAACCACCCAGGCGTATTAGCGCTTACGGGGGTTAATAAAAAACAAAATTTAAAATCACTAAACATTAAAATTTACATCAGCTTAAAAAAAAAATTAAAAAGAAATACGAATAAAATGAACTGTACATACCGTAGAACCCAGAAAACGTTTATTACGAGCGACCGATTAGTGGTCGATTAAATTTGCAAATTGGTAGGAAATCGTGGTTCTTGAGCTTGGTCGCAAAACTGACAAGTGTTCTGGAATCTACCATATCTTCTGGCAAATCATTCCAGACTGGCACAACACGGCTGGTAAATGAGTTTTTAGAATTAATCTACATCTAGGTACATTTAACTTGTGAGAGTGGCCACGCAGACCCGGACGGTTAGTATAGCTAAATAGCGCACCAAAATCTAAATCAACTAAATTTCTCTCTATACTGAAAAGTAACTTTAGATCAAAAATATATCGTCGGACTTCCAGCGGTTGTAAATTAAGGTGTTGTATTCTATGTATGTACGGTTTGTAACTAATATTGCAACGGCTATACAATCTACGTGTAAAATATCGCTGGACACTCTCCACAAGATCAATACTGCCTAATGAAAAAGGCGACCATACTGGTGTACGGTATTCTAGAATCGGTCTAACGTATGATTTATAGGCTGTTAATATTGCACCTTTATTGCTAGTCTTAAAGCAACGAAATATCATATTAGTTATGTTAAAAGCCTTTGTACACTGTTGTTTACAGTATTAATCAAACTTCAAATCCGCAGATATAATAATACCTAAATCTTTACATTTCGTCACCTTCTTTATCACTTTATTGCCTAGCACATAATTGTAATTATTATTATTTGCACCTATATGTAGAACCATACATTTATCCGGGGCTATATTTAGCTGCCAAAGGTTGGCCCAGGTTTCTAACCTAGAGAGGCTAGCGTTCAGACTATGACTTTCATTGGACGGACCATATAGCTTGACATCATCGGCCAATAAACGGCAGGACACGTTATCCCTGTCCGTAAGTCGTTTATGTATATCAGGAACAAAACCGGTCCGAGGACACTGCCCTGTATTGTTCCGGATACGACCCGACAGTAGTCGGAATATTTATCTCCAACAACTATTATTTGGGTTCTGTTACTGAGAAATGCCGATAGCCAAGATAATAGGTCGCCCGAAATCCCATAACTAGACAATTTAATCAATAGCTTTGAATGTATAATAGAATCAAAAGCCTTGGCATAGTCTATGTATATCACATCAAAGGATTTCTTACGGTCTAGAAAATTGCACCAATCTTTTACACATTCAATAAGTTGAGAACAAGTAGAGCGTTTTTTTAAAAAGCCGTGTTGTGCCTTACATATTAAACCATGTTTAAACAAATAATTTACTATTTCAATCTTTATACACGATTCCATTAATTTGCACGCTACACATGTTAATGAGACTGGCCTGTAATTGTACGGGTCTGACGGATTTCCCTTTTTGTATATCGGAATGACATTGGCTGTAAGCCATATCGTCGGTAACGCGTGATATTCAAAAGAAATTTTGAAAAGTGCCGATAATGGTGCCGCAATGCAGCGAGACAAATTTGCGAAGAGAATTTTCGGTAATCCGTCAGGTGTACGGCTGGTCTTTTTTTTAAGTTTCCTAAGCATAGCATATACTGTAACGGGACAGAAATCAACTTTTGATAAATTGGTTCTAGAATCAATCCTACGTTTAAAACTAGGTATATTATCATTATCTAAATTAAAATTTTCGCTTAATACTTCAGCGAAAATACGGGCTTTTATCAAATCATCTACCACTATATCCCCCTTATGTTTCAGAGGGGCAATTCCCGACTTTCCTTTACGCTTGGAATTAACGTAATTGAAAAGGGTACTCTTATTTTCGGAAGATAAAATTTTATTCTCCTTTATGCAAGCCGCACGGAAGATTTCCTTAGAAACTTCTTTAGCACATTGATCATATGTAATGTATGTGTTTCGTTGCATCTGTATCTTGTAATGTATGTGTTTCGTTGCATCTGTATCTTGTAATGTATGTGTTTCGTTGCATCTGTATCTTGTAATGTATGTGTTTCGTTGCATCTGTATCTTGTAATGTATGTGTTTCGTTGCATCTGTATCTTGTAATGTATGTGTTTCGTTGCATCTGTATCTTGTAATGTATGTGTTTCGTTGCATCTGTATCTTGTAATGTATGTGTTTCGTTGCATCTGTATCTTGTAATGTATGTGTTTCGTTGCATCTGTATCTTGTAATGTATGTGTTTCGTTGCATCTGCATCTTGAATTTGCATTAATATTATCAGTAAATATTGCACGGTGACTTGCAGTCCTATTCATAACGAAAAATTTCGTCTTTACTTCATTTACAACTATACCCGATTTACTGCAGAAACTCATTATTGTTTTAAACTTACTGATGCACAGTTCCCTGCTTGTAGCTAGTAAAACATTATCATCCATTAATAATAACAAATTTAATGCACCTATAAAAAACCATCGTTTTTAAAGCGTTTTCTGAACATTTTAACCATTTCATCTAAAAATATGCAAAATAAAATTACACTGCATGGTGCACCCTGTCTAACACCTATATTAGATTAAAATACAATTGTCGCTTTCAAGACGTTTACACGAAGTTTAAACGAAACATATAGCTGAGTAGATGACATTTTAGACCATGGAACACGTATGGTGTAAATAATACCTCAATAACTGTCAAATTTGCTCAATGGTCTTTATCACACGAACTTGGTTAAATCAGAAATGAGGCCGGGGTCTCTAACAATGCAAGAAACTCTAACCGTATCTTTTATTAAGCTGACATATAGCGTGTTAGGTCTGAATTTTAAACAAAAACACAAGCGAATCTTGGAATATTTTAACATCAATTAAATATTTTTTATTAATATCTGTTTGTTTTATATTGTACCGTCATTTTTAACTTGAATTTGAACTTTTATTCTATTGATAAATAAATGCCAGTGTAACTGGTTTGCGCTCTTGTGTAAGTAAAAAAAAAAATAATGGCCCAAGTAGCGAAACCAACTTAATCCATTCCCAGTTACACCAACTTTATGCTACAGAAAATGTAATAGAATGGTCAATAGCATCAAAGGCAGAACTTAGGTCGAGCATAATGAAGAAAAACATGCAGGAGCCATTATCGATGCGGTTGAGAACATAGTTAATTATACACTCAGAGCGCTGCTTCGACACTATGAGAACACCGGCGCTCTGAAATAGTTCATATAAAGAATGCAAGTTTAAAATGGTTTATTAATTGCTGTCTACAACTGTGTAGCGACATTTTCAGTTATCTTAGCAAGAAATTTCAAGTTTGATACCGGGCGAAAGTTATTTAATATGCCAGGGTTAAGACACCTTTTCGTTGTCAATGGACTCAATACATTCTCTTTAAAGAGTTGTGGGACTTGCCGAATCGACAATAACAGATTGATAATGCAAATAGCATCTGATTATTCCAAAAATATATCGATAACATGATCTATTGACTTTAGTTTATTATTTTGGTTAGAATAACGTGCCACTGTAACCTGCTCCTTTCCCTTAATTGATGATTTGACACACGATATATTAATTCGCCGAGATGGGATTTGCGTCCCAGTATCTCACATTGCCGCATTCAGATACGGTTTTTAATGAGGGGCAAAAGGAAAAATTTTGTTTTTTGAGCTTCATTTTAATTTTTGGAGCATGTCATTACAGTTATAGGATCCATAATTTAATTATAATTGATGTAGCTTGTCAGCATTTACTCTGGTAATTAAAAATAAATAAATTCGAGCCCAGCGAGAACACCATTTTTCGAATTCTACCCTTAAATGAATGTTTGTAAATAATGAGCGAGAGTATGTGAGCGAAGCGAGCAGAACTTTTTAATAATTATTATTTTATACAATTCTATTTACAACAATAAAAATATATCATAGCGATTGGATGTTAGTTGAGGTTGAAAGGGTCATTCAGGGGTAATTTTAACTTAGAGCTGTTTTCGTGTCATCTTGTTCCATTTCCCTACACGCTGTCCTGTTATTGACACCTAAATCTACACATTAAGATACATTGAGAACAATTAAACAAAAAGTAACTGACTATCAGAATAAGACTGCGTTTCAATATGTTGCAAATATGGATCTAGGACACTTCCCCCCCGGACACTTCCCCCCCGGACACTTCCCCCCCGGACACTTCCCCCCCGCCCAAGTAGGACACTTCCCCCCCGGACACTTGCCCCCCGGACACTTCCCCCCCAGTTAAAGTGTTAAAATTAATCTGGGTGCATCAAAGCAATAAACAACAGTTAAATATGGTTACAGGACAAGTTGTATCTAGACAAGTTTTTTCAAAATAAACATTTTTATAGTAAAATTTTGTTTGTTTTTCTTTTAATTCCTTTAATTTATTTTAATTGGGGGCTGCCGCCCCCAAACCCCCGCTTCTTTTCTTGGGGGCTGCCTCCCCCAAACCCCCGCTTCTTTTCTTGGGGGTTATCGCCCCCAGACCCCGGCATTTCCCTGAGTGCCCGTGGTGAATGACTTAAGACCACTTTGAAATAATTAATTCATGTTTGTATCATCAGATAATAAATTGACTAAGCCTAAAGTAGGAGCTGTATTGAATGTTAACCAATTTAATATATAAATTACTACAATATTATATAATTCAACAAAATCCTATTAAAAATATTGCAAGTAACCAGGAAATTTAATATGTAGTGTGTATAATATCTATATAGTATGTATTGTAGTAATATATATATCAATATGTAATGCTGAACACAGAATACAGGTCGACGCATGTCGATTTTACCCTGGAGAGGTATAATTTTGATTGCAACAATAATATTCATCCCCATCTGCTACAATTTGAAGAAGACTATTACATAATAATACCTATAATTAAAACAATTAATTATTATAATTCTATAGTTAATACAAACAGTATATCATTCCGGAGATGGAATTTATAGGTCATCTAATATAATTAATTGTTTAAAGATTAGCAAACAATACGATGTAATTGCATTGATAAAACCCATAAATAAAACTTGGATATAAAATGTAAAATCGGGATGCAAAAGATCACTTTCTGAGCTACGAAAGGAAAATTGGATACAACTTATCTGGATACAAGCGGTCCGTTTACCTTACAAAATGAAAAATACGAATGTGCGAAGTTAAGAACAGTCGGGGGGGAAGTGTCCGCGGGGGGGAAGTGTCTGGGGGGGAAGTGTCCGGGGGGGAAGTGTCCTACTTGAGCGGGGGGGAACTGTCCGGGGGGGAAGTGTCCGAACACCGCAAATATAACTTGCCGCTTTTTACCGGTTAAACACAGAATGCATTACTTATACCTCAGCGTGCGTCTGCCAAGTATAGAAATAAGGACATAAATATCATACTAATATTGGTAATATATATTTACCATTTACAGCCGTTAAATATACTCTGTAGCTCAGCATTTAATTTATTTTATATCACTACGTATTTCACGGCGACTAGAAAATTATAATAATAATATGCATTTAATTATGGATTATTAAAAACTCGGAGACCGACAGAAACCCAGAATTTCCCGCTGATAATTGGCAAGGAATGTGAAATGATTATGAGAATAGCTGCCCTGGGGTGGATGGATATCAATCGGTGGGTTGTCACTTACTGTACAGACTAATGAGCCGTGGCCTAGTCTCCAACTCCGGGCCCGAAGGCTATTACAAGAAACAGACTTCTTATAGGCAAACTGTCTGGCTTAACGTTACAACAATGCCACGTCATTACCCCTGCAGTCTGCCCAGCCCATACTGAACTCACACAGATAGACTTCCACAGCCGAACCACCAGACCTATTACTGCTCACTCTTGTCAAAATTCGAGAAATATCACCGCGGGCGTCCAATTTCCTGTCAATCACATACTGGTAATTTGTTTAACAACCACGTCTGGTGTTATTAGACCAGGCGGGAAGGT
Organism: Nemertoderma westbladi; assembly: GCA_032718475.1. Lineage (NCBI taxonomy): Eukaryota > Metazoa > Xenacoelomorpha > Nemertodermatida > Nemertodermatidae > Nemertoderma > Nemertoderma westbladi. The sequence continues at coordinate 8,341 of JAUCBJ010005574.1, forward strand.
TGCCCGGGTTAACACTATCAGAGCTGCTTGTCGACAAAGTTAGGCAACTGCTTGTATTAGGTCGACTGGCGTATCTGTTACACCAGACCAGCCTCTACCTATGTGGGCCAGATATGATCCTTAATTTTAGCAGACTGGTTCCCATGCATGGATCAATGTCCTTGATATTAAGCTTCTTGAGTTGGGAGGCAGCACGTTGTGGCAGCCATCTAATCTATATTATTGACGCAATGCGTTTTTGATTATTATGTAGAATTGGAAAAATCACTTAGACATAGACATATATATGTATCTCTAGGAACCCAATGACAGTCTTATCTCTTAGACTAGTCCAGAAAAATATGCCTGTAGAGATACGAGCTATAATGTTTGCCTTCACGCAGTTAGCGTAAGAATGCGTAGACTGCAGTAAGTTGGGGCTATTTTTTATCACTATAATCTTTAAACACGACATATTGCGAATAAACTGAAGGCAAAATACTGTGTATTTCAATCTGACAGATAATATATATGAGCTTATACAATACACATAAAAACAAAAACATATTACCATTAATATCATATGAAATAGAGTGAAATGAAATGTTAACATTATTTCTTCTTATGTCAAAATATATATTCGTCAACTCATCCGACCTCACTTTACAATATCTATAATATAATAAGTAATAGAACTCACTCTTATTCGATTTTGACTTTTAATAAGATGAGGGATCGCTTTATAATTCATATCTTTTGTGTAACTGACACAAACTTTAATGAAGTAAAGGGCGCCTAAGATGTTACAGCCCCTCCTATCCGTCTAATCCCGTATCTCTAAGCGATTGTGACCGTTTTTTTTATCAAAATTTCACGATGAGATGCATAGGGGTAAATGAAGGCAGTTTCCTGTACAACATCTAGTGATGTAGCGATAATGAATGCGTTTCTCCTGACTTACTCTTTGTGTTCTGAGATATTAATAGAATAATACATTCTGTATTCAATAGGTAGGAATTGAAAAGAAAGGATGATAATTTCCGGCGCTGGTTTTGTTAAAGGTTTGTTAGTTACCGAGAATTCTTGATTTCAATGGGTGACACATGACAAGACATCCAATGATTCTGTGACATTCAGTATATTACAGATTAACTAACTAACCTGCAACATACTCTCCAATTCTCCTAACCTACATTGTTATTATGCATATTATTTTTTTACAAGAGCTCTGAGTGGGGTAGCTTATTTTTTACTGGTGTTTTCAAAACGTTTCTTGTCAACCCACCGGTACCATAGTTATCTGAAATCAATAGATGAGGAAAAAATGTTAAAAATAGAAATAAAATATTTTAACATTTCATTATTCCGTATATTTGGTGTCACGAAATCACGAAATCGTATATTTACTCAAATTTCAATTTGGCAATTGGTAACTCTTCTTTGTGTTATCGAGTCCTCGCATCACGCAATTAAATTGTAAAAAAAAAATATTGTTTGATATACTGTGCGAGATCAGAAAGACAGCTGCTAACAGAATGTGTACATTTTTACAGTGGCGTACCCCATCGAAGGGAGGGGGCAGGGGGCAACCCCCCCCCCCCCCCCCCCCCCCTGTAACATGAGAGGGGCACAAAAACCGGGAAATATTATGATATTATGATTGTATTATGACAATATTATGATTACCCCGGTGACCTGGGCACGGAACTACCTTATTAAAACCGGGAAATGGGGGCGGAAAATCCTATAGAATAAGTAATAGTAACATATGGATTTTTCACTATGGTCTGGTGCATTTGCTGCAGCAGCAAAGTTACTCAATATAATATGTGACCTTATATATATGACCATTTTATAGGTCATATACTTTTGTTTAAAAATAGTAATTTTATTTTCCTATTTAATATATAATAGTGTCTTATTAAATTGTACAACAATGGATTAGTAATTTGTTATATATATGGGGGGGACTTTATTCACACCTTTGCCCCCTCTGAGAAACCTCGGTAAACCTAAATATTGAAACCCACTGGGATGCATTTTTCTTCCATAAAGTAAAGCGTTATTTAATTTGGAATATAAACGTTCCCAGCCACCCGTTATTTCTCGCAACTGTTTAAAAAGTTTTTCATTAAAATAAAATCATATAATTTTGAAATTAAAAATCTCTTAATTCCCGTTTTTAAATCTCTGGAAGATCTTGATGGTGGTGTGTATGTCTGTCGGTTTGTCCGTATGAATATAGTGGGTTGAAATGTAACACCGACAACCGACAGCCGACAAACACTAAACAAACAAACACTAAACTTACCGATAACGAAAAATAAGAAACTGTGACATGTGCTCTTGACTCTCTTTGATTGTTGTCCACAATCAACGATCCGCATTTAACCTATTCCTTTCCATCAATTAAAAATTATCAATTATTAGCTTTAATAATCGACAACATAATAGTCACTTTAACAGTCGACTTCATAAGGTTATCGGTTTTCAGCGTAGTGTTTACACAACTAAGTACTTTGCAACATTTCTGGAATCCTTTGGTTTAATTTAATCGATTAATGCACATAAATGTACCAATCTCATGACAAAATATACATCTACTAATTAGGTAACTAAATTACTAAACGCATATAACTGAAAAATGTATATATATTCAAGATATACAGTATAAATAAGTCAAATAACGGTGTAGCACCCATCACGTTAGCTTTAGGAATACCCCCCGCGCTCGCACACAAAATATAATTGTGTCAAGAAAAACCCGGGCTACAAAAACAGAAACTGTTTACAGATGTGGGTGTAGACGACATAAGACCATAACCATTATTGTAGAAGTAATGCCAAATCGGGCCCTAAGTGGGTTAATTAAACTAATTTTAATAGAATTGATTTCCTTTCAACATAAAAATAAGTAAATCAGGTCGACGTACTTTAGAAATAATTCCGCCGATGTGACAGCAGATCAATGCGAAGTCCTCTCGTCGGACAGCATCAATACCACTGTTGTTGGTGCTCCGCTAGTCGCGGTTTGGCCCGCAGCCCCTATTCTGCTGTCCAGATAATCAAGTAATTGCCGCGAACTATCGCTATTGGGCTGATTGCTAACCCCGGCGCCCAGTTACTGATCGGGCAACGATAACCTACTCACACCATCTATTGCCGCTATTACCCGGAGTATTTGCCGGAACAAAGAACCCACACGTCAATCACACGGTGACGGGGCCCTGCCATTTCCAATTTTGTAGCCTATCTACTCAAGCAAACAACCACGACACACCGAAGCGGCTTCAATTGTGCCAGGGTGGAGGGAGGATCAAGGAAGAGTTTCCGATGGTTAGTTCGAGGATTTTATCTAATTAATTGTAAGTAGCTAACCGGACTGTTAATATAAACCCGCGTAAATTTAAGCGGATAAACAGCGGTAGTTTTCACTGCCCCTACGGCTCTAGTCGCCGCAGCGATATTAGTTTTCAAACGCCGCCAGATTAACAATTCTTGGAGGTATGGATCTGTTTGTCGAGAGTTCCTGATCCCTTACCCGGGGCATCGGACCGTTTGTCTCCCTTATTGAACTAAAAAAGGAAATTAAAGCTAAGAAAGCCGGGACTCTTGATCAATAAGATTTAATGAGCTAAACTGATTGACATGTGGTATTCACTGCAAGGGGATAAGAAGGATTTATCGCGCGCCTTCTCAATCCAATGCGCGATCCCCCGTCATGACGGGAAAGATTTCCTACCTGGCAGCCCCCCACCATCATACCCATTTCGGTCACGGCTTCTCCGGCTTCTACTCGGGCTGTATATATAGCCTGACCAGTTTCTCCATCCCCTCAGATGCCATCAATCCTAACAGCTTGACCTAGGATTGCCCGTCATAATACAGTAATAGCTCTGCATGAGAATGCTGCAACCAAATGCAAAGAGATTACGCTTAAGTTCCCCCTGATCTATTTGCAAAAGTGCGCTATCCTGGAGGCTTAGTTCACCTGACACACTGACTATACTTCCTAGGGCCTCGGACACTTTTAGATTTCTTCCCCGGGCAGCATCAATCAGCTAATGACCATCTTTGAGTAGATAAGGTTTTGGGGAAGTTTTCTTTGTAAATCTGTTTCTTGTAAGACTGGGATGGAAATACATATTTACTTTACATAGTAAACCATAGCACTAAGTGCAATGGTTGAAAGTATGAAATGTTTGTTATTTGTTTGGTGTGAGGAGTCATGTTCCATTTATTACCCCTTGTTCTTAATACCGGTGAGGCATGTCTTGTCTGTGTTGAGTTGAAACACGTCGCGTGATCAAATCTTAATATTATAAATCACGTTATAAATCGAGCATTAAGCATTTAAGTATCGTCATTTTGATCGATCTTCATAATTATTTCAGATTCTGGAATTTAGGTGGGAGACTGTTCATTGTTTGTTTGGATGGCTGAATGAATTGATGAGTGCATGGATCATACTGACAAACCAATTGCTGTGCCCAATATCTTTCTCCACGAGTAGGCACTAAATATTTACTGCATTGGGTTATTCCATACACTAAACGTAGTTTTTCATAAATTATTTTAGTTTAGCGATATATTATATATATAACTTAGATTAATGTGTATATTATCGTGTTGCAGCATAGGTTGTATAATTTATAAAACCATCAAATAGTAATTATTAATATTTATTGGTTTATTTTAAGAATTTCATAGGCCTAGAAATTTCAAATGTTTTAAGTTTCGTAAAAATTCACGGCAGAAGTTCACAACAAAATATGTAACTTGCCGTCAATTTTCATGGCAGAGAAGTCATGGCAATTACTGACCATATGGGATGTTAAAGGGACTAATGAAATTTTAGACCCAGTAGTCCTCTTTGGCAGATTACAGGAGTGGCGGCCCAAACCATGGCAATGATTCCGCTAAGCTTCTTAGATTATCACATCTATAACCAACAAACCAAACCTCACGTACTTACCCATTTGTTGTACTGCCTATCAGAATTTACTGTTGCTGGAGCCATACTATATTTATAGGAGTGATGTAAAGTCCCATTCGGAATCAAAAACTCCCTCCATACCATCTAAATTCATCCGTATTTTTTGTTGTTTTTGTTGCAAAACGATGGCCGCTGTATAGGCCACCGCACCGAAAATCAAATCAAATACGGGTATTATAAAAAAATAATTAATACAGTAATGCAGAATAAAGACCTCATATATAAGCCAACATAAATCCGGCATAATTATAGGTTTATGGTAAACCATTTAAAACGCAAATTAATAACTAACAAAAAAATAAAAAATTATAAAAATGACGATTGGTCAACACTTGAATTGGAACAATTACGCACAAAAAAGTATAACAAATTTCTAGAATGGCGAAGAAACAAGACAAATGCAAACTATTCAGAATACAAATTACTACGAAATAAATTCAACAATCTAAATGCAAAATTAAAAAATTCTTATATTAAACACAAATATATTGAAGCAAAAGACAGTAAATCTAGATGGCAATTAATAAATAAAATCTTAAACAACAAAAGAAAACAGTCGAAAATAAATTGCATTAAAAATCTAGGAACACTAACAACAAATAAGAAAAAAATTGTAGAAATATTTAATAGAACTTATATCGAACTAGGAAATTTTTTCAAAAATGTTAGCGTTGATGCAAATATGAAAACACTTGGAGTAACGGTAGTAGGAACAAACATTAAGGATACTTTCTCCTTCCAATGTATAACATCATCAGACGTATACAACATCATAAATAATTTAAATGCAAAAAAATCCAGTGGACCATCTTTAATACCGATAAAAATTATCAAGAATATAGCCCCGCATATAACATATCAATTAACTTACATATTAAATCAATGTATCACCAAGTCACTTTTTCCAGACAAACTAAAACTTGTAAATATCACTCCCATATTTAAATCAGGTGATCCACATGAACCAACAAATTACAGACCTATCGCAATGACTACGCCATTTGCTAAAATATTTGAACGAGTACTTTATAATCAAATTATACATTATATAAATAAACACAAAATAATTTATTCTAAGCAATTTGGATTCCGAAAAGGGTTTTCAACTGTTGATGCACTAACATATCTCTCAGAATCCTGGAGAAAAAAGCTTGACGAAAATAATTACATTGCAATAGCATTCCTGGATCTCAGCAAGGCCTTCAACTCAGTAAACCGACAAATATTACTACACAGACTTGCAACGTTAGGTTTTCATTCCACATCTCAACTTCTTATAAAAAATTATTTGACTGATAGACGACAAAGAGTAAAACTAGAAAACTCAACATCACCATGGTTACCCGAAATCTGTGGCCTACCACAAGGAACAATACTGGCACCACTTCTCTTCACATTGTATACAAACAACATACCAGATACAGCAAAATCTTCAACTATCATTCAATACGCAGACGATACAGTAATATACACTACAGGCACAAATCCACAGCTGGCTGCAAAATTACTACAAAACGAAATTATACTATTAAACAAAACATTTGTGCAACATCACTTGAAACTGAACCACTCCAAGACTGAATTCTTACTACTATCACCAAAACAACAGACATCAACTGACTTCAATACAGACGAAATAAATCTTGACATAGGAACAAAAGATCCGATCTCACAATCAACCACGGTTAAATACCTAGGAGTAGAATTAGATAAAAAACTACAATGGCACCATCATATAACTAAAACAATACAGAAAATGACACTCAGTATATCTTGCCTCCGCTCAATAAAGGGACAACTAACAATAAAAACAAAATTACAACTACTAAAAGCACTAACATTGCCGTACCATCTTTACTGTAATCAACTATTAGTCCCACTACATGATAAATACGGACACAAGGAAATACTATACAAATTTGAAAAAGTACAAAATTACGCACTACGAACTATCTTTGGGAAACGGATTAGGGACTCAACAGGAACTGAACTACGAGAAAAAGCCAAAATACCAACCCTAAAAGCTGTAAGAGAATATTTCGGATTAATATACTTTTTTAAATACATAAACAACCTATCAGAACCATTTAAAACATTAGACCATCCTTTTTTACCCAAAATAAACATTAGACTAAACAATCGAACAAAAAACATAATCATACCTAAAACTAGAAACAGATACGGACATGAAAGTTTACTCGTGAATCTTATAAAATTATGGAATGCATTACCAATTAAAATAAAAGAAATTACAAAACTAAAATATTTCAAAACAAAGTTAAAAAAACAGTTCCTATCGAAATATAGCCATGAGGATGCAACCTAGCGGATTTGCACCTGTGACTGCCGCCAATTAATAGAACATTATTTATTATACTGTAGATGTAATGTAATAATGATTGTACTGTAGGCCTACTCGATTCCTCATACTGTATATTTGTACTGTACACGGTGCAGCCTAGCTGTTACCTGGAACCCTGTGACGCTTATTTGCTTATAATTATCAGTAAATACTGTATGTATTAACTGCCTCGTGCAAATATATATTTGAATGAGTTTTTTAGCAAATAAAAGAGATATAATAATAAGAATAATAATAGTATTTTGAGACAAATAATCTTTAGTAGTGAATAAGCTTTTGTGTACCTGTAGCGATTTTTCTGTATGTTGCGCCACCTGTATTAATTTAAAAGCGATGTCTCCTATCATGATGGATAGGATATTGCTGTTTGGCATAGTTTCTGAAGTTCGTATCATAATTATGTGGATAGAAGTTGTCATAATTCGATTCCCTAGCAATGTTTTGGTATTGATAGTTATCAGATCGATGGTATCTGTCATTCTGTCTATGTCTCATCCTTGCATCCATATTTCCATAGTTTCTTGAATATTTAGAGTAGATTCCATCATGAGGTTGTGAGATACCTTTACCATGGTTATTCCCCATGCCCTCAGCCGCGGTAGATGGTGTAGTGAACGTTGAGCGTTGCCCCGATTGGCGATGGTTGTTGATTGAATCAGTTCTATGGATTTTGTTGGAAATATTATCCAAAGGTAGAGATTTAAATGAATAAGAATTATGTCGTTCTTCTAGTTGTATCTGCCCATATTTTTTAAATCCATTTTTATAGTATCCGGGTGTTTTTGAGGATGATATGATATCAGACCCCTTGGGCCACAAACCAGGCTGTAGGAATATCTTTTCATAGGTGGCTTCTATAATTACCTTAGCTCCTTTTCTTCTTCCTCTGTTTCCATTTACCCAAACATTAATAGGTCTGTATCCAGTTTGTTTGAAGCAAAATTGTGATAGCGAGATAGAGGAACAGTCTATTGGCAGGTTACCAATTGTTACAGTAACCAACTCGTCAGATTTGGTCTTTGCATCATGTGTGATCCTTGGTAGTTGAGAATTCCCCGTCCCCACTTCCAAGATTTTTTGCAATAACCTGGTGTTCTCCTTAAGCAGATTCTCCACAGTTTTCACTTCATCCAAGGCTTCATATGAGTTAGATGTTGTGGTCGGTGGTTCAGTTGGTTGATCTCTTACTTTGGCACATTTGGTACCAGTAGCATGTTGCCAAACATTGCCTTCGTGTAATACCTCTTGCAGGTTAACAGGTGACATTACGGGAATATCTGGCATTCCAACTGCGGCATCATTGTTAGTATTATCCAAAGAAGCAGTCGCAATTCTATGTTTTTTGTGGTTTTCGTTGCTTACAGAATTATGTTTCACATTGTTTAATGACTTGTGTTTGACATTGTTTAAAGACTTGTGTTGTTGTGAAGGGGTACTGATACCCACATTTAACCGTGAGTGATCCGTACCATTAAGAATATTTAGTGCAGTGGTTTCCAGTACTTCTTGTCTGACCTGGTTTTGTTTAGACTCCTTTTTAGATTTTCCTTTGTTCTGAATTATTTCATTATTTTTGTTATCAGATTTTGGATTAGTCTCAGATTTTTTCAGTAGCTTGACTTCATCCTCTAGTCCTTTAATCCTAGATGCAAAAGATTTGCATTGTATTGCCAATGATTTGATTTCTACCTGAAGGGTAGACACTAAGTTAACCATTTCAAATAAGCCAAATGCATCAGCACGTCTGATGTTAATTCGCTTTTTAAACACAGTTGTAAGCGCTTTCTGTTCAAGAACAATAGAAAACTCTGCAACATCAGCAGCCAGCTGTGACTTTCTGTTTACGCATGAGCACCGTATACCTTTGTCATTACCGATGATTGATTCTAGAATGGATTTGAATAATTGCTTCTGTAGTTTAGACAGAACGTCAAACCCCAATTGTTTTATATTGTTAATTAGATCATCCTTCGGATATTGTAACAATTTGGTAGATCGAAGTGCTTTGACAAATTCATGAGGATCTGATTTTCCTTTCAAGAAATATATTAATTTGTCCCCAATGCTGAGAGGCGGTTCCCTTGCATGTCACTGACGAAATGTTTGGTGAAGTTGATTTAATGGGAGTCTTCATGCCATCCCCCGGTTTGTAGTTTGATTCCTGCTTATCCCTTACATTAGCATGTTCCATTTCATTAGTAAGTGTATATGAGAACCCATGAATGAAATCCTCTAATGGTTCTAGTTTAGTATTTTCAATGGACTTTCGAAGCCATCTTCTACCTCTTTCGAAACATGGTATATTAGCTTCAGAAACATTGTTTGAGTACAAATAGGCATACAGGCATAAGTAGACCCCACAGTCTTTGGATCCTAAGTTTTGGCCGACAAAAGGACGTTTATATGTTGGATTTGTTGTCCACTTATTTCCCCGTTGACCAGTTGTCTCCCAAATTATGTTAAGGAGATGGCATACTGATTGTGTAATTGATGTTTCCTTAGATACTGATATACTACAAAGAGTGTAGACTGTTCTCTTTAGTACATCTGCCACATGGAGAACAAAATGTCCCCCATCGCAATCTGGGAATAGTAATAGACGAGAGGATTGTATAGAGCAGCATGATGTTATATAACGTATTGCACTGGCTATATCATAGTTCCTTTGACGTAATTTTATGCTACATAAAGTTGAATCAATACACCCAATGTCAGAAGAATTTAACTTCTGCAACATTGATAAGTAAGAGTCAATGATTAGGGTAGATAGCTCTTGATCATCATTTAAGTAATTCCTGTCAATATCCGATGGTCGCAACAACACCAAACAACGCTCAACTGGAGTTGCCATAGCTGCTTTAGTAATTGCTTCTTTGTCATATCCAGGTTTTTTATCAGGAAAAATGATAATTTCAGGCATGTGTGTGTTTTCTATCGCGACCATCGATTTATCGTCCTTGACAATTGTTAGTGGCCTTTTAATCAATAAATCTTTTGATTCATCATTTTCAATTAGGTCTTCTATTTTTGTAGGTCCTCCATTAGATCGCACGAACCAATCAGTTATCATGCTTTGCCGTGATTTTGTGTTGAGCTCAGAGGATCTGGAGGGCGGATCGAATCCAGAGGGCCTGGAGGGCGGATCGAATCCAGAGGGCCTGGAGGGCGGATCAACTCCAGAGGGACTGGAGGGCGGATCGACTTCAGATGGTCTGGTGGGCGGATCGACTCCAAAGGGACTGGAGGGCGGATCGACTTCAGATGGTCTGGTGGGCGGATCGACACCAGATGTTCTGGTGGGCGGATCGACTCCAGAGGGACTGGGGGGCAGATCGACTCCAGAGCGACTGGAGTGCGGATCGACTCCAGAGGGACTGGAGGGCGGATCGAGTTCAGATGGTCTGGTGGGCGGATCGACTCCAAAGGGACTGGAGGGTGGATCGACTTCAGATGGTCTGGTTGGCGGATCGACTCGAGATGGACTGGAGGGCGGATCGACTCCAGATGGACTGGAGGGCGGATTGACTTCAGATGGTCTGGTGGGCGGATTGACTCCAGAGAGACTGCAGCAGACTCCAGTGTACTGGTTCCTGCAGCGGCCGATATTGAGCTGACAACAACTGACACACGAACGTTCGGCTCGAAAGCATCCGCAACGACGTCTTTCACAGCAACCATTGCTGGTGATGCCACATTGGCAACACCGCAGCGATCCCTCAGACATTGAGCATAAAATTCGCTAATCCAATCCAGTTTGCCTACTCTCAACAGTTATTAATTAACCTTGGTTCTACTATAATTTTAATGGTCAATCTTTCAATGCTGTTATAACACTACTAATATAACATTTAAATAGTTATTTTCTTCTCTATTTTCTTCTAGGCAATTGGGGTTTTTTGGGTTTCTGGATTCGATGAAATATATACGAGTTGCACCAAGCGTATCAAACTTGTATTTTTCGGTGCTGTGTGCAAATTTTGGTGCTAGCACGAAATTTTGAAAATCCATTCAATAGATAAAATTGCTTGTGACAATTTATTTCTTGCGTTTTAGAGGTTTATGGCTGTTCTGAATTCAATGGAAAATATAATTATCGAACTAGACATCTCAAACTGTATTTTTCGGATGTGGGTGCAAAATGTGGTGCTAGCACCAAATCTTGAAAACCATTAAATATATCAATTGATTGTGTTACCTTGTTTCTTGCGTTATACGGGTTTGTGAGGGTCCTGAATCCGATGGAATCAATAAAAACAGCACTGGACATCGCAAACTTGTACTTTTTGGTGATGGGTACGAAATTTGGTGCTAGCACCAAAATTTGCCAAATTACGCCGAAAAATACAAGTAGCAATGATCTGGCATATTAGAAATGTATTCCATTAGAATCAGCGCCCTCGAAAACCTGAAAATGTGAATTTATAGCATCGTATAAGTGAATTAAAAATTTTGTGTTCTAACTGAAAAGTGCTGGTTACTTGTTTTTTTCATTTTTTTCCTACGCAGAAAGGACTAAACAGCCATTTATAGTAATCATATCATTTTTTAATATGTTCCAATGTATTTTGCACCCCAGAAAACCTGTATTGAAAAATAATTAGCCGAAAATGTAACTTTAAATTTGGTGAAAATTGTGCACTACTTGTAATTTTGGTGCTGCAATATAACCACCCCAGTACATTTTTTCGAAAATTTTTTTTTTCGTTCGGATCCAGACAAGTGATACGTACAAACAAAAAATCAGACGTTTTCGTAAATATTTGTAGATTTTAGAGGGAGGGTCAATATGACCCCCCCCCCCCCCCCCGGTATTTGTACAACATTTTATAGCCCGGTACTAATAGGGTTAATGTGGATTAAGATTTTGTTCTACAATAAATAATATAAAGTCGAATTTGTAAAGCCTCAGCAAAATCAATCCCATCAAAGCATATAGTAAGTAGGTGGTGCTTTAGCAAGACAACCTCACGTTAAAAAATGAATATGAAACCACATTAAAAAAACAAACAAACTTTACTACCGCAATTAGCAATTATTAGATAAAATATACATTATAGGGGGGAGGGGGGGGGGGGGAGGGGGGAGACTCCAGCCACAATTGTAATCTTAAACAATAATACTATCTTTTATATTGTGCAAGCTCCCGATTATATTAGATAGAGGGAAAGACATTGTCATATAAATATAAAAAATTTTCAATTAAAAAGATAGTTTATTTAAGGTAGGCCTTATATTCTTTCATTAAATAATTCTTTCATTTTATTACAACAAACAGGACAAACACGAGATCTAATATAAAAAATAAAAATATAAAGTTTAAACATAAATATTAATATAGTTTTGTGAGTCCAGGTAGCTATAATGGCTGTGGCTGAGGCTGCGGTGGTTGGTTGCGCTCAGTCGTGGCCACGAACTGAGGTTCCCGTTGTATGTGTTGTGGTGCTTCAACGGGCCTCAGTTCTATCCCGGGATTAACGATATTTACCGTCTCCAGGGGATTAATTTTTGTGATGTGGAGTTTTTTTTTGGGGGGGGGGGGGGGGGGGGGGGGGCGTTAACTCGTCTCCTGCCGACAGGCCCGGTTTCAGCCAACCAACAACGTACCACCCCCCCTCCATCTGGGCCGTTCTGGCGCGCCACCTGCGCAGCCACCCAGGCCTTAACGGCGCCCGTTTGAACGGACGTGACGCTTACCTGGAGACTCGACTCCCACACGAACAGAGTGGTGAAAGCCCATGACGGAAAGGACTTCACATCGAACTCCTGACGTTCATCGCAACCAACACGGAAGTCGATCACCCAGGAGGGCGCCGATGCCGCGGTCCAGCAGCAGCAGGTCTTCCCCTGCTGGGAGTCGCAGAACGGACCTTAACACACACGTCGTCCCCATATCCAACTCTTACGCGCAGAGTGCGCGTTGTTATGGCGAACCCCGCCATAGCTGTAGTGCTGTACAGTGGGGCGAGCGCAACTTCCCGGCGATCTCCCAGCCGGGGCGCAACGGGAAGAATGACATCCTCGGTTGACACAACCGGGAAGTTGCTTTCGCCCTCGAAGTACGGGTTAACGAGGGAAATTAGTGAGCCGAGATTGATTTTCTTAGTGTAATACAGCAAAGAGCCCATGTCCTTCTGTTTAATAACTATTGCAAACATGGCGCTCGAATTTAGGCATCAAAAAAAGTAATAACATTTATATATATATAATGCATAACAGTAAAAATATATGTAATAATATTTCAGAACGGGGACACATTACATAACAGTAAAAATACATATAATGATATTCAGAAAGAGAGTGGGGGGACTTTTTTTATTACCCAAACTTAATTTTTTTTTATTACCTAAGTTTATTTACCCAAACAGAATTCATCAAAAATTCAAGGAAAATTAGCGTAAATAGTAGCTGATTACTCCAAAAAATAAAAGTGTAACCTTTTCTATTGACTTTAGTTTATTGTTTTGGTTAGAAAAACGAGACAATTTCACCTGCTCTTTCCCTTAATTGATAATTTTAACATTGAGACGAGATAGTATTTCGTCCAAATGGAATTTAGGTGCAGCAGAAAAAATCGAAAGTAGTATTATAAATTCGCTTTGATATCATTTTTTAGTGAGTTAAAACATATCGTTTTACTACAAACTTTTAAAAATAAATCTTATAGTTCTTGTGTCTAAGGCAAATTGAATTGCCGTTGTTTCACACTTTTGCTGCTGTAACAAACACTTCCTCTATCTATCTATACTATAATTGGAAATCTACATTGCAGCAGCATTGAACATGATATGCCGGCTCATCTAAAAAATTGCGATGCCACAACTCCCTAGGAAACACAACTTTCTCGAAATTATCCGCATCTTCAAGGACAGTATCCTTTAAGAGGTGTCTCACGAAAAACATGAAAAGCAACATCTTTATTCGCACCATGAGGCTGATAAAGTATTTTATACAAATTGACGAAAGTAATGTACTGCAAAGCAGTGGCGGTCATTTGTGTCAAGCCTGGGGGGATTTCTTCAGAAAAACCGTTTTAAAACGATAAATATCTCGGTTATACGTGGGAGTATGGCCTTCTAAGTGAGTTAATCGAATTCAGAATACATTTTAACATAAAGAAATGCAGCAATCTCCATTTCGGCAAAAATCGCATATAGGTGGTTTCAAAATGAAAGGGACGAATTTTACCTTCCCGGGTTGTATTAACAGATTTAATAGTTACTCAACGAAATGAACGGGACCTAATGGCTAACCTAAATAAACAAACATTGTAAGTGAAACCATGGGAGAAGTAATGAGACAATTAAAAAAGTAGTGGAATGTATTTTATACGATAAGAAGTACTCAACAACCTCTGTAGTACTAATAGTACAGATAATATATAAATATCTATAGACCTTATTGTCATTAGATCCCGAATCTGTTGCAATAATAATACCAGTAGCCTGTACGCTGGTATGTTAAAGTCTGGAGAGGGTTGAGGGGGACTGCCCAGAGCTATTGTATATTGTATTGTATAGGATAAGGTATCTTTCTTTCACTGATATTAATCTTATGTTATCTCTGATAGTTACAGCTGCAGATCCCTTTATGGCCTAGTTAGTACAATACTACCTGTGGTCCTGTGTAGTCCAAGTTGGTCCCAAATTGGTGGAATTTTCTGAGCCGCTTTTCCTAAAACCCATTTGAGCGCATTGTGACAGACCAGCATCAGGACAGGAATACCGCGCGTTGAGGTTGGCCTGCGTACAATCGTTGTACCACCATGTATATAAATTGTACATTATATTGTAAGTACATACATCATCCCTTATATATTAGATATATTAGATTGATCTATATAATATTTATAGTATATAATACTTTAGTGTAGTAACAACCTATAGCTATATTAAAACCCAAATTGAAATTTTAACGCATTTATATAGGTTTTTTTTTTTTTTTTTTAAACAGGTAGTGCGTATATTAGAACAACTTAGCAGGCATATTAATTAAATTTACAATATTGATTATAGTGTATAGGAATACGTACGCCTATATCCAGTTGCTGGGTAATATATAAAAATATTAACGTTCTCATATTGCAATTTGCAATGTTACAAACCGGTAAATGTGTAATTAATTAATATAGATTGGTAAACGACAATACTAACATTACAAATTAATATTACTTAACAGTTAACTAAGATTGAGGTACTAATGCATCCCTGCTAGGGTTAGAAAAGTTATATAAAATGCTATAAAACGCAAATTCATCTCTTCAGTTTAGACGTTCATGAGACCTTCCACTCTACAAGTATTTTCAAGAATACTTTGAAATTATTATATTTCCAATAAAAAAAAAAATTTAGTTGAATCTACCAGTGCCTGAGATGAACTGTCCAAGTTCCTCTACAAGCTTAGGTTGTTTAGAAAGTGGTACACCACGGCCCTGTAGAAAAGCTTCGATGTTTGTGGTTATTCCAGCTGATTGTAGCTCATCAAATAGTTTTTGCCGATGGGTGGAATAGGAAGGGCAGTGAAGAAGGTAGTGCTGGGCGTCCTCAGTTACGCCACAGCCGCCGCAAGCTGGAGATTCACTGAGGTGTCGACTTACCATGTCAGCACCTAAGTTACTACATCCAAGCCGCATTTGGCATAGGCGTACCTGTGTAATTCTAGACCCGAGGTGCGTATATGGATTTATAGTAGGTGAAGAAAATAACCTAGATCGAAACAGTGTGATCGGGAGTTGGCGTATTGCGATTGGTAGGGAGTTCCACTTTCTGATCGTCGCGGGAAAAAATGATTTATTGTATAGTTCTTTCCGCGTCGGTATCAACGAGATGTCAATCGCATTGCGCAATGGGTATCTGTATTGACTGGCCTCGCCAACTGATGGTGGCAGCAGTCGTGACAGGTAGCCAGGGGCAAGGCCATTCACAATCTTGTAGAAATACAATAGGCAGTTGGCATTTCTACGATCTGATAATTTTTGTATGCCACACTCGTCATACAATTTATAATGAGATGTACCACGTGGTGCCCCAGTGGCCGTTCTCAAAATATCCAACTCAATCTGGTCCAGCAATTCTGAATTTTCGTCAGAGATACCGGACCAGACAGGGCTGGCGTATTCTAGTGTTGGTCTAATGAAACATTTGTATATTTGTAAAATAGATTTTTTTGGGATGAGATATTTCGATTTCTTTAATGCCGCAACTGACATTGAGACTCTACTGATAATCGTATGAATGTGATCTGTAAAGTTAAAAGTGGATGAGAAGGTGACACCTAAATGTTTGTGAGACTCTACCATAGGTAGGGCAGTATTATTGTAATAGACTGGCAAAGTCTGGTATGGGATACTACCAGCCATTGTCATTACTACTGTTTTGGATGGGTTAATTGTAACAAGCCATTTAAGTGCCCACTCATGAAGTGAACAGAGGTCTGTGTTTATAAAATGGGCCCTAACTGAAGGATGCTGTAATCGAGTGTACAATGACGTATCATCTGCAAAAAGTGATGCCGTGGATTTCAATACATCGATTAAATCATCGATATAAATAAGGAATAGCAGCGGACCCAAGATGCTGCCTTGCGGCACGGCACGCCTGCTAAAATAAGCATATATACAGATGCAACGCCATCGAGTACAACCCGCTGGTAACGTCCCGACAGGTAACTTGCAAACCAACCTAGCAACCTCCCACGAATCCCAATTCGTTCTAGCTTGTGCAATAGGCCTTGATGCCATACACGGTCAAACGCTTTCGATATATCACAGAAAATAATCTGTGACACATCGCCGTCGTCCCATGCACGGCACCAGTCATCGTAAAGTTGTAGTAAACGGTACACACAACCATCTCCAGATATAAAACCAGACTGATGTTCAGAAAGTTTATTACGTAGAAATTCCCAGAGATGTTTACGAACGACAGTTTCAAATACCTTGGATAAAATGCAGAGCAATGAAATTGGCCGATAGTTGGAGCAATAGTATGTTTCGTTCTTCTTAAAGACTGGGCTTACGTTAGAGTATTTCCAAAGGGAGGGAAATGTTGATGTTAGTAAAGAGATATTAAATAACACTGTTAGCAATGAGGATATACTTGTACGTATAGCTTTGATTACCTTGGGGCCAATGCCGTCTGGACCAGACGCTTTATCAGATGACAAACTAGT
The DNA here is from genome assembly GCA_032718475.1 of Nemertoderma westbladi. Lineage (NCBI taxonomy): Eukaryota > Metazoa > Xenacoelomorpha > Nemertodermatida > Nemertodermatidae > Nemertoderma > Nemertoderma westbladi. The sequence continues at coordinate 25,845 of JAUCBJ010005574.1, forward strand.
TAGTGATTCCAGAACGTCTTCCTCACTAATTGTTATATTTTCTAAGATGGTAATATTTTCATTTTCATAGTCCAGTATAGGCAGAGGGTTCAATGGAGATGGTAGTTTTGTTTGATCAATAAAGAAGTTATTTAAGAGTTCAGCTTTTGCACTAGCCTCAACAAGACATGTATTGTTTTCAATTAGGAATGGTATACTAGTAACTTTTGTTTTCCCAAGGGTATTCTTTGCGAAAGAATACCACTCTTTTTGTGTCATTTGACCACTAGTACTTAGCTTATCATACATTTTACGATTGTATGCATTTTTTGCAATCCGCACTTGTTGAATAACATGATTTCTAAGTCTGCGATATTCGTTCCACTCCATTGAATCATCTTGCGTTTTTAATGCTTTTTTATGGCATTTCTCACGTTTTCTGAAAAGTTGACGCAGAAATGGTGTGATCCATTTAGGATCGGTTGATCGTGATTTTACTACTTTATTAGGTATAAACTTGTTAATTCCCTCCTTAAGGCAATCATTTAATTTTTGTGCTATTTCGTTAGGATCTCTACTGTCTATAGCCGAAGTAAAGTCGTAACCCGAAATAAATAACGAAAAACTTTCCCAATTTGCTGTAGCAAAATCAAATATGGATCTGCTGTATAAAGGCGGAGGTTTAATTTCACAATTAATTGTTATATAAACAGGTTTGTGATCTGAAATAAAACCTCCATCCTCATACTGCAGGAGAGGGTGGGTGCCATAGTCCAGAGTTAGTGCAGGTTTGTCAGAGAACACCAAGTCTAAGCAGGTGTTGCTAATGGGACGAGTTACTTCATGAATGTATTGTGTAAATCCTGTTTGTGCAGCAAATTGCTGGACTGGTAGAGAATCGCCAGATAAACAGTTACTATTAAAATCGCCTGATAGGACAATACAATCGTAATTATTTGATTTTCTTATATCTTCAATTACCTCTGACAGTTTCCCCCAAAACGATGATGGCGGAGTTGATGGCACATAAACAGAAATAACCAAAAATTTTAACTTGCAATGGTAGATTTCAATGAAAATAGCATCCATGGTGCTATCCAGAAAACCAATAAAAATGCTTCGAAATCAAAACTTTAGTAAATTTTCCGAATAAAGTAATTTTGAAATTTTAAAGTGCCACGCCCTAATTTTGGTGCTCCAAAAATGACATACCACTACACTTACATACTTGTATAGAGCATTAGAGTGATCCAAACCAATAAAAATAAGGTGGCACCCACATCGAAAAGTAGAAATCCAATTGCAACGTTGTTTTTTGCAAAAGATGCGGCATTAAATTTGGCTAATTCTCAATAAAAATTGGGCCGGTACGTAATGTGGTTGCATAGTTACAGCAACTAAAAACTAGGAAGGGGTCGATTCGCCCCCCCCCCCCCCCCCCCCCAGTGGTAATAGGGTTAAGAATTAATGTTATACCCATAGTAATGTCATTTAGTTATACTGTGGGTACCGGTAACAACAAATGCTACATATTCATTATGTACGTTACTGGATTCTCTTCCGTATTAAGTTTGAAAATAGATGTTCTTCATGTTCTACCTTACGTGTTACATAATATTTCAATTTTCGAATAAAGTATCTTTACAAATCACAAAGGGGTAATTTTAATACTAATTTTAATAATATAATAATTTGATTTTAAATAGCACTCCAGATATAAATACTACATTATCCAATATATAGTTAATCCAAAAGCGAATATATATTTTTAAGTTTAATTTATAAACATACACCTATGTAAACGAATGTAAACAATAGTTTTTTATTTCTCAACCGGAGGCATTAAATAATAATAATGATTAATATAGTTAATGTGCTGCACTGCAGCGGGGCAAGTAAGAACGTTGCCGTTTTGAAATATGGTGTGGTGCAGGTGTATATAGAAATCATAATGTGTGAGAAGAATCAATAATTATGGCTTCTGACTAATTTTACAAACACGCGGCAGCTATTTCGAAGGCGGCCCTTATTGTATTATTGTAGCATTTCCATGTCTGTTTACAGTTCTGTCGAATGAACGGCCCAAAACTGTTCTGTACAGAAAGTAAGGAATACTAAAGAATATAATATTGAATAAAAAATTAAAAAGGAGAGACACAACTAGGTTGTTGAAATAATTCCGGTACTAAATTCAACTGAATTTCCACTCGGTAAGATAGGACATGGTGCCAGTTGTTCATAACTATATACGTCATTGTTCATAAAATAGCACATTATAGCGTTAAGGCACGAGTGATTTTAAAAATAATACTTTAAATTTTAATAATAAAACGGGGGCCGAAAAGCTTTAATGTGCTAATTATGAACAATGGCGAATCTAATTTTATTTATTTGTGTAGAATTATTTGTAGTTATGCACTCAAACTTTCTAGAACAACCTAATAATCACGCGGTGACATACTGGATATACTGGAAATACATAGTAAAATGTATGGCGTAGGGACATACTGAGAAATAATGTCGCACTGCGATATAAAGCTGGAAAAAAATGTCGCCCGGGAGATTTGGTAGTGCGAATTTAATTTCACACAAATAAATAAAAACTATAACTGTACACTAAATATGTATTATTAAGAATAAATTCTGGAATTCCATTTAATTGTTGCGTTAAGTAGTCCTGTCATATATTATATTCTATAAGTACTTATTTTAAATTTTTAAATTTTAAGTTCGCACTTCACACGTAATGTTATTGCTTTGAACAACTAGCCCTTTAATCTACATGGTGAAAACAAAAATGAAATAAATAAATAAACTTACCGACAGAAAAGAAGTCTCGCGTAGCTGAGTTCCTTCTTAGCGGTTTTGGAGCCGTATTTCTTAGCTACAACGAGACTCCGTCCGTCTAGCTTTTTGCAGTGCAGCAAGTGGCCATCTAGACGGCAGTCGTTGTCGTAACCCTGCCTCAGGTCACTGAGAGTGAGTACGCATGGAGTGAATACGCATGGTGGACAGATGATCGATGATCGAATGATCTGTACCAGTAGGTTAAGCTGCTATCATGTACCGGTAGTGTTGTAATGTGTGCCTGGCTGCTGTTTTCCATGAACTAATCAAGTGACAATTTAACTAAAAATATCTTAGCATATATTCTAAGCAAACGATAAGCGCTGCAATCATGCCTCCACCGACTCAATCTGTGGCAAACGACAAGCTCGATAACGTAGTTTCAATGCTTAACACATTGAACGCCACAGTCGGCGGAATCCAAACAGAACTAAACGATATCAAAAAGCAACTAGCCCCTTTATCGAATATCTCAGAAGTAATTAATGAACTACGTATCGATAACGACACCCTACATCATGAGGTCAATAACTTAAAAGCTGAAAACGCTTCATTGCGAAACGAATTCGATGACTGCTCGCAATATATGCGTCGTCACAATGTCTTAATCCACAGCATACAAGAGAGTTCGAACCAATCTGACGATATTGCTGAAGCGGTAAAGATTATTGAATCCCTCGGAATTTCCAAGAATTTCGTTTATATAATTAACCGCCTTGGTAAACCAAAACAAGCTAATCCCGACGACCTAAAAAAACCAACTAGGCCTTTTATAATACGCTTCATTGGCCACTCTCAACGCGCTAAAGTCTTTGCGAACAAAGGTAAATTTCCCAACGGTGTGAACGCTTCTGATCATCTTACCCCTCGACCCCTTTGCCCCGAGAGCTGACTCGGCAAAAAGCACCCCCCAACCCCCACTATGGATTACATTAGTAATGCGGAGGTCCGGCCACTAGAGGCCAGTGGAATTACCGGACACAATCGGCCTCACAGGCATCAGTTAACTCCCGACCGGCTGCCTGTCTCACCTCCTACTGGAGAGAGAGCAGCCAACAATTCTTTGAGTCCCTTTCCTGATGACCTTTCTGGCCCAAACCCTGAGTCACCAGGGAGGCCAGATTGTGATGGGGAGAGGGATTCTGGAGTTGGAGGCTACTCTCATGTTCCACCATGACCAACAAAGCCATTGGTGAATCTGAGGCAAGTCACTAGACTAGCCTCAGTAAACACCCTAACACTCGGGTCCCCAAGGCGACAAGGTGAGCTGACTGCCTTGGCAGATAAGCTTTCTCTTAGCGCAGTGGGTGTTCAAGAGCACCAAATGCAGACTGGACAGACTGATGAGGTTCTGATTAAGGACATGGGGGGGCGGTTGGCGACTCGCCTTTGCGTCAGCGGATGATAGTGGCAATGGTGGAATTAGTCTATTGATGAATCCAACTGCACATGCAGCATTGGACAAAATAGACCAAATCTCTAACCGCATCATCCATTGCCACTTCTCATGTTCTGGAAGACTGGCTAAGAAGTTTCCTAAGGTGGTTCTGATTGTGTGCTACTCTCCAACTAGTGTTGCCCCTGTAGAGGAGGTGGAAAATTTCTACCACAATCTACAAGCAGCTACTGATGGAGTGGATCAGCATGCATTCTTAACATTCCTGGGAGACTTTAAGGCAAGTCTGCATCAATCACCTACATCGCCCTGGGTCTATAGCAATAGTGTTAACCGAAATTCTGTCCATCTTCAGGATTTTATCTCTGGAAATGGATTGTTTTCGGCTGGAACCCAGTTCAAGAAGCGTACTGGAAAGCTATTGGACGCAGTGGTCACAAGTCCCAGATAGACCATATTATGTTTCGTAGGAAATACAGGAGCTCTATACAAGACTGTAATGCATTTACACTTCGACCCTTCTCCAGTGATCACCGCCTTAATGTGGCCAAGGTAAGACTTAGTCTGCGTGCTAGCAGAACAACGAAATCTGCCTTGCCGCGGCATGACTGGTCCTCTCTGTTGCAACAGCCAAGTGTGAGATCCTAGCTTCACACTAAAGCTGAGCAACAGGTATGAGGCTCTTGCCTCTGAGGCGGCAGATCACTGTGAGGGCTATACTGCCTTTACAGAAGCAGTTAAGTTAGCAGCTGCAGAAACAGTTCCTGTATACCCTCGAAACAGGAAAAGGGCCCCCTGGACTGAATTCAGAAGTGCCGAAATGACCTTCATAAGGCGCAGAAAGAGTCCCGACTCAAACAGACTACAGCGGCCAAGAATGCAGTTAAGGCTGCACCTAGCTCCCTGAACAGGCAGTACTCTGTTAATCTACAGGAGCTAATAAACCAACAGGTTGATGGCATCAATGATGCTGACGACAGCAGGCAATCATCCCAGGCATGGAAATCGATCAATTTGCTTACTGGGCGGAAAAGCCAACCAACCACCAAGGTTAAGGCTGAATCACCAGCCGATTGCCTCAATGGTTGGAAAGCCCACTTTGAAAAGCTCCTCAATAATGACAGGGTTATGCCGGATAACTTTATAGAAGTAAAAGTGTCTGAGTCTGTACTCCCATATATTCCCATTGGCGATATCTCCTTTGCAGAAGTGAAGGCTGCTGCAAAGAGCATTAAGACCAATCGTGCCAGTGGAGTAGATGGTGTTCCCCCTGAGGTCTTTAAAATACCTGAGTGTTTAAAGCTCATCTATCCCATCATAGTAGACATGTACCGAACAACAAGAGTCCCACAAGAAATGAAAACAAATAAGTTGGTGCCAGTTCGCAAGAAGGGCAACCTAACACTCTATGGTTCTTTTCGTGGAATCTCATTGATCTCGATTGCTGCAAAGCTATACAATAGGATTCTATTAAATCGCATCAGGGATCCCATTGAGAGACTGATCTGTGGAAATCAGAATGGGTTCCGTAAAGGTCGTGGGACCATGGAGCCCATTTTGGTACTTAGAAGGACAATTGAAGAATTATCAAAAAAGAAAGACAGACTGTTATCTTTGTTGACTTCTTCAAGGCCTTTGATTCAGTCTCTCGCTCACGTATGTTCAGCATACTTTCATTATATGGGATTCCTGATGAAATTATTGCAGCAATCAGATCAGTATACGATGGTTCGACAACATTTGTGTCTACTGTTGACGGTGACACAGAACCATTTGAAGTGTTATGGGGCGTCCTCCAAGCAGACACACTTGCACCATTCTTGTTCATTATTGTGGTTGACTATGTTCTACGCATGTCCTTAGATCATCATAATGATGATGGGGTGATGATAATTCCACCTACTGGCTCCAGAAGTCGAGGAAATCCTGCCAAGTACCTAACTGATCTAGACTCTGCTGATGACTTAGGAGTACTCTCAGAATCATTAGAGGGAGTCCAACGGCTCCTCGGCTCATTAGAATATGCTGCTTCTAGTGTTGGTCTTTTTATTAACTCAAGAAAGACCAACATTTTGACAGTTAACTTTGAAAGTCCTCAGCAAGTCTCTGATCGGATGAGCATAAGCTCAAAGGATGGTATGCTTGAGCATGTGGACGACTTCTGTTACCTGGGATCATGGATCCGGAAGTTAGGTGAGGACCTTCGAATACGTAAGGGAAAGGCATGGGCAGCTATGATATATTATTGAATCAGAATAAATGAGTAAGATAATAGTAAACCCGTTTATTATTAGAGGGTAGTCAGCGTACTGCAGTTGTACAGCAGTACAACTGCATTGCAGTACTGCACGTATCAGTAAGTGGATTGCAGTTTATATACCGGTAAGTACAGCAGTACTGTAATACGAAAAAGACTGATATTACTAGATACTGTGGATAGATATGACCCTTCACCAAACAAGGCTACAGTACATAACAAAAGCATATCATATAATATATAACATCTCCCATCCCCCTCTAGTTCTCAAGGAAATCTAGTTTAGTTATTTAAATCAATTCCAAATCGTGATGGAGGTTGCCTTGTTCGTTTACTACGCTGCGGATTCTCATCTCTGTCTCTTAATTCTGTTTGATCATTCAGCATGCCACTTCTCCCTTTGGCTGGTCTGAGGAATCTCCGATTTCGTAAGTATGAGTAGCCTCCTGATTTAACAATATAGGACCTTCCTAGGCTACGAACAATCTCTACTCTGCCGAGTTTATTCCATTCTTTTGATCTCTGCTCTTGTATCCAGACAAGCGATCCTATAGCTAGAGCTGGAAGTGGATGTGCATGTTTGTCATAATATTCTTTCACTTTCAAAGTAAGAGTTTCCTTCTTTTTTGCAGCAACGTCGGTTACGTTTTCAGTTATTCTGTCATATGCAGATGGATGGGCAGGTAACAAGGTTCTTAACCCTTTGCAGCCGGAAGCTCTCAAAAAATCGCCTGCTACTGTCCTGATCTTTTTAAACTGAATTTAAAGTATATTTAAACAAACAAAACCTTATTTGATGACCCAAAATTGCACAATCAACTATAGTAGATATCAGTACTTAGTTTAATGGACCATAATTATTTAATTAATTAACTAATTAGCTAATTAATTAATTAATTAACAAACTAATTAATTAGTTAATTAATTAACCAAATAATTAGTTAATATTTAGACAATTGTTCACATAATGGTAAACTAATTTTGTGGTGGAAATTCGCTGAAACACGATACACAAAGTCCAGGTTGACCAGGGCACACAGCACAGACGTATCGGGTTTTCTTTGTAATGTTCTTACTCCAGCATATACGACAAGGTGTAAGACAAGATTATTGTAAAGTACAAGATTATGCACTGGCTGGTCCTCACGGCGAAAGCAATGTCCTGCAAAGCGGAGGTGATTTTGTTCTAGTGTCAAGCTTGGGGGAACCAATGAGACACCTCCAATGTTATATAGTGTCTGGTTGGAGATGTGTGCATTGTACTTGACACAATGAACCCGGCGTAGCATTATTGTGAATGTGCCATCCAGAGATTTGGTGTCCTCAGCAGTTAGAGCCCAGCATGGACTCCCATAGAGGAGTACTGGAACTACTGCTCTGCTGCCTTAAATAATCGGACCTTAAGTTTCCGATTAATTCTCAGTGACTTCCAAATCCTGGAAAGCCTATTCAAGGCTGCCCATGCCTTTCCCTTACGTATTCGAAGGTCCTCACCTGACTTCCGGATCCATGATCCCTGGTAACAGAAGTCATACATATGCTCAAGCATACTATCTTTTGAGCTTATGCTCATCCGATCAGAGACTTTCTGAGGACTCTCAAAGTTAACTGTCAAAATTTTGGTCTTCCTGGAGTTAATAAAAAGACCAACACTAGAAGCAGCATGTTCTAATGAGCTGAGGAGCCGTTGGGCTCCCTCTAGTGATTCTGAGAGTACTCCTACTACTAGGATCGGCATGCTGCATTGCAGCTGCATTTTTAAGAATGCTGTGCCGGCTTGTCAACAAAATTGCACCGCCACAACTCCCTATCACCCATGACATTTGCTAGATCATCCGCATCTTTAAGGCCAGTGTCCTTTAAGATGCGTCTCAAGAAAGTCATGGGCTGTCCACCATGCTTATTCACTCCATGAGGCTGCCAAAGTACAAGATTATGCACTGGCTGGTCCTCACGGCGAAAGCAATGTCCTGCAAAGCGGAGGCGGTTTTGTTCTAGTGTCAAGCTTGGGGGAACCAATGAGACACCTCCAATGTTATATAGTGTCTGGTTGGAGATGTGTGCATTGTACTTGACACAATGAACCCGGCGTAGCATTCTTGTGAATGTGCCATCCAGAGATTTGGTGTCCTCAGCAGTTAGAGCCCAGCATGGACTCCCATAGAGGAGTACTGGAACTACTGCTGCTCTAAATAATCGGACCTTAAGTTTCCGATTAATTCTCGGTGACTTCCAAATCCTGGAAAGCCTATTCAAGGCTGCCCATGCCTTTCCCTTACGTATTCGAAGGTCCTCACCTGACTTCCGGATCCATGATGGGTCCACATGCTCAAGCATACCATCCTTTGAGCTTATGCTCATCCGATCAGAGACTTGCTGAGGACTTTCAAAGTTAACGGTCAGAATTTTGGTCTTTCTGGAGTTAATAAAAAGACCAACACTAGAAGCAGCATGTTCTAATGAGCTGAGGAGCCGTTGGGCTCCCTCTAATGATTCTGAGAGTACTCCTAAGTCATCAGCAAAGTCTAGATCAGTTAGGTACTTGGCAGGATTTCCTCGACTTCTGGAGCCAGTAGGTGGAGTTATCATCACCCCATCATCATTATGATGATCTAAGGACATGCGTAGAACATAGTCAACCACAATAATGAACAAGAATGGTGCAAGTGTGTCTCCTTGGAGGACGCCCCATAACACTTCAAATGGTTCTGTGTCACCGTCAACAGTAGACACAAATGTTGTCGAACCATCGTATACTGATCTGATTGCTGCAATAATTTCATCAGGAATCCCATATAATGAAAGTATGCTGAACATACGTGAGCGAGAGACTGAATCAAAGGCCTTGAAGAAGTCAACAAAGATAACAGCCAGATGCCTGTCTTTCTTTTTTGATAATTCTTCAATTATCCTTCTAAGTGCCAAAATGGGCTCCATGGTCCCACGACCTTTACGGAACCCATTCTGATTTCCACGGAGCAGTCTCTCAATGGGATCCCTGATGCGATTTAATAGAATCCTATTGTATAGCTTTGCAGCAATCGAGATCAATGAGATTCCCCGAAAAGAACCATAGAGAGTACTCCTAAGTCATCAGCAAAGTCTAGATCGGTTAGGTACTTGGCAGGATTTCCTCGACTTCTGGAGCCAGTAGGTGGAGTTATCATCACCCCATCATCATTATGATGATCTAAGGACATGCGTAGGACATAGTCAACAACAATTATGAACAAGAATGGTGCAAGTGTGTCTCCCTGAGCATCAGGAATCCCATATAATGAAAGTATGCTGAACATACGTGAGCGAGAGACTGTATCAAAGGCCTTGAAGAAGTCAACAAAGATAACAGCCAGATGACTGTCTTTCTTTTTTGATAACTCTTCAATTATCCTTCTAAGTGCCAAAATGGGCTCCATGGTCCCACGACCTTTACGGAACCCATTCTGATTTCCACGGAGCAGTCTCTCAATGGGATCCCTGATGCGATTTAATAGAATTATATTGTATAGCTTTGCAGCAATCGAGATCAATGAGATTCCCCGAAAAGAACCATAGAGTGTTAGGTTGCCCTTCTTGGGAACTGGCACCAACTTATTTGTTTTCATTTCTTGTGGGACTCTTTTTGTTCAGTACATGTTTACTATGATGGGATAGATGAGTTTTAAACACTCAGGTATTTTAAAGACCTCAGGAGGAACACCATCTACTCCACTGGCACGATTGGTCTTAATGCTCTTTGCAGCAGCCTTCAATTCTGCAAAGGAGATATCAAAAATGGGAATATCTGGGAGTACAGACTCAGACACTTTTACTTCTATAAAGTTAGCAGGCAATACCCTGTCATTATTGAGGAGCTTTTCAAAGTGGGCCTTCCAACCATTGAGGCGATCGGCTGGTGATTCAGCCTTAACCTTGGTGGTTGGTTGGCTTTTTCGACCAGCAAGCAAGTTGATCGATCTCCATGCCCGGGATGATTGCCTGCTGTCGTCAGCATCATTGATGGCATCAACCTGTTGGTTTATTAGCTCCTGTAAATTAAGAGAGTACTGCCTGTTCAGGGACCTAGATGCAGCCTTAACTGCATTCTTGGCCGCTGTAGTCTGTTTGAGTCGGGACTCTTTCTGCGCCTTGTAGAGGTCATTTCAGCACTTCTGAATTTTGTTGTCAGTCCAGGGGGCCTGTTTCCTGTTTCGAGGGTATATAGGAACTGTTTTTGCAGCTGCTAACTTAACTGCCTCTGTGAAGGCAGTATAGCCCTCACAGTGATCTGCCGCCTCAGAGGCAAGAATCTCATACCTGTTGCTCAGCTATAGTGTGAAGCTGGATCTCACACTTGGCTGTTGCAACAGAGAGGACCAGTCATGCCGCGGCAAGGCAGATTTCGTTGTTCTGCTAGCATGCAGACTAAGTCTTACCTTGGCCACAATAAGGCGGTGATCACTGGAGAAGGGTTGTAGTGTAAATGCATTACAGTCTTGTATAGAGCTCTTGTATTTCCTACGAAACAGGATATGGTCTATCTGGGACTTGTGACCACTGGGTCCACTATGAGTCCATAGCTTTCCAGTTCGCTTCTTGAACTGGGTTCCAGCCGAAAACAATCCATTTCCAGAGATAATCGATTTCCAGAGAACAAATCACCTCCGCTTTGCAGGACATTGCTTTCGCCGTGAGGACCAGCCAGTGCATAGTCTTGTACTTTGGCAGCCTCACAGAGTGAAAATGCATGGTGGACAGCCCATGACTTTCTTGAGATGCATCTTAAAGGACACTGGCCTTGAAGATGCGGATGATCTAGCAAATGTCATGGGTGATAGGGAGTTGTGGCGGTACAATTTTGTTGACAAGCCGGCACAGCATTCTTAAAAATGCAACTGCAATGCATCATGCCGATCCTAGTAGTAGTACCCCTCGACGATCAGCACTTCTATGCAAGACTCGCACTCTCAAGTACAATAACTTGATCTATGCTGCATATTCTCACTCAGGGTCGATTTATGCGCGTGTTGCCGCATCCAGCAAACCTTACCCGATACAGAATGAGGAAGATATCCACACTCTCGGGGAATCACTTCGCTCGACCGTCAATTCTCGTAACAAGAACCGTGATGGTGAGAGAATCGCTTCACTAAGACGCACTGCTAGTCGCTCAAAATCAGCTACAAGAAATACCTTTGATGCTCTCGCTTTAGACACGGAAACTGTAATCAACTAACCACTGAGGTATTGTAAATCTCTCTTCTGCTTAGTTTTCTTTATGAACGGTTTAAACCTTCCATTGGTGATGGGATAACTCTAAAAGTTATAATAATATTGCTGTATTCAGTTAGGTTGAAGTTGAAACCCTTTTCCTGTTCCTATTAATATTATAGAAGTATAGACTAGGACCTCCTCCTATACGGTAGGCCTACTATTACAGTTTATATGCCTTACCCGATATTAAAATTTTTTTTTGTACAGCAGTTAGGGCATGCATTTAGCACTATGAGTAGTAGCCCACTAGCTTTCCTTTTCTTAATTCGGTAGCTGTCATACTTTTGTGTTTGTTTTACCCCTACCCCCCTCCCCCCCCCTACCCAATCGCCCCATGCTTGAATCTTGCTACTTTTGTTACGCACCCTTTACACCTTTTGACACTTTCTTCTCATGTTTGTACTGTAAGAATAAATTTCACTTTCCGTGCGGCACCCATCTATAGGCACCTGGCTCCGGAGGTTGCACTTCTGCCAGTGACGTTTTCGGCAACTTTTGCACTATTGAAATATTCCGTTTTCAAACCATAAATAACGACCATATAGATATTTTTGACCTTCACGAGCAAGAAACTGATCCACGTAGTGACAATATCAATGATGTATTAAACCAAACCTTTAACCTTTCAACTTATAACGAGATTGATCCGGATAATAACTTAATCGATCTAAACATAATAGAAGGAATCATCTCGGAATTCAGCATCTCTGAATTAGAATTTAATAAAAAAATTTCAAACTCTAAATCATCCGCTTCACTTTCAATTCTTAACTTAAATTGCCATAGTTTATCAAAAAATTTTCATCGCTAACAGATTTTCTTTCTATTATTAATTTTAAATTTGACATTGTTACTTTAAACGAAACATTTATTGCAGATAACGATTTTATAAAAGTGCCGGTTATCATGATCCTTTTTTCGATAATAGAAAAGCTGGAACACTACATCGGGGAGGTACGGAGACATGATTTCTAACAAAATGTTTTGCTTTTGGGTGAAATGAAATTAACGACCAAGAAAACCCAATAATTGTTTGTTAATTTGAGACATTTCTCAATTTTGACAGACAAACAGACAGACAGACGTACAAACATTAAATAATCAATTTTTACGTTATATTTACCACCGTTTGGCTTCTCTGTGTTACAATTATGACATGTTTGATTTGCCAAAAACCACATAAAACATTAAGAGTAAAATAGTGTTAATATATATTCATAGGACTCATAGTTCCGTATGTTTATGTTTAATGGTTCCCAGGTCGATATACTTATGAAGCATTTCAACATATGTTTTTTCACTACCATCTAATTTTTCTTTTGAATATTTATAATCATCATTAGTATATTCTCTTGGAGCAACAGCGATTTCATATATGTTATCTTTACTATCTCCATATAATGACAGAGTATCATCTTGTGGAATATTCAAGGTATATGTAAGCCTATTCACCTTGTCTTCTAATGCTGCTAGAATATACCAGCTTAGAAGTTCCTCATTTTCCTCAATATCTCGATACGCTATCATAAATACCCAGTTCCTTTTCCTAAAGGATCCCAAATTTTGTTCTTTTTCATGTCTTGCTAGGCGAATGTGGCGAGCCCAATTTGCCACTCTTGAGTCAGACACATCAAACAGCAGATCACTAGTAAGTTTCCATGGCACCCATTCTTCATACTCCTCAGCACTGTATTCAATTTCTCCAAAAACTGCACCATCCACACGAAATATCGTCCCTGCAGAAATCTTCCGTGTTGCAAAGACCCCAGTAACATTAGAGTCGACTGTATAATTCCTTAACTCTGTTCCACTTGGCAATGTCTTTAAAACTCTGTCCTCGGTACCCATTGGAAACGCATCTCCTTCCAACCAATAGATGCTGTTCAACTTGATGGATTTGAACTTCCTGTTGATGATTTCATGAATATATCCACGTGGGTTGATAAGTTTTGGAGCGAAGTCAGCATAAACCTTTGTGGGGGCAATGGGTGGCCGGTCTGAATGACAATCAACCTTAAATCCATTCTCCTCATCAGCTAAACAGTTGTTACTCTGGATTGCTAGCAAATGTTTATCCAATATAACATACTCTGAGTAGTCTTCCATTGAAGGTAAATTAAAGTTATAAGATATAGCATAACCAATACCATACCAAATCTTCAACTCATCACCAGCTCTAATTGGTTTATAGGCCAGATAGTAAATTCGATTGTTATCGAAAACAGATATAAGATTTTGCTCTTGTTCAAAATTAGCTGAATTTACATAACGGCACCAGTTGCTTGTTTCTGGATGTACTGCGTTCAGTGTTAGACGGTTTTCTTCTCCAGGTAAGACATTAAAAAAATCCCACTCCCAGCGGGGGTCTGTGGCAACTGATGGTGGATTGCTACCCATTTCATATAGAATTCCATCGAATTCCACAAAAGTTCCTTTATCTAAGTCTATTTTCGCAAAGACACCAAGACCACTGTTTGGTATCATGGATTTCTTTAATACTAACTGATCTGGTAGAGTTAATTTGTCTCTACTTTCCACACCTACCTTCACAGCCTTGTCTGGTAGGAATGTTAACTTTGGAAATATTATGTTTGTGGAGGTTCCACTGATAGAAACAAATATTAACAGAAAAAGCGACAAGGCTTTTGTCATTTTAACTATTTTCATAATGTATCTATTATATATCAACATAACCATTAGTTTAATGTGTTAATTTCGAAACAATTTAATGAGCTACAAATTCATTCCATACCTTTGATTCCATAGAGATCAGAAGCACCCGCACAGCACAGTAAACTGACGAAATTATATATATATATATATTTTTTTTTTTTTTGAAATTTAAGTTTTGAAATTAAAAAGTATGTGGCATATTAAATGTTTATTTATCATTAAAGCTTCGATAATAACTTCATAATATTCTACTCTATTAAATGTTACACAATCTCCCTTAATACAACAACCATTATTACCATGGAAATGGATGGACGTTAGTAACAAGCTCAGCAGTAAGAAACTCGGCCAATGCATCAATTGGAGGAGTAGGAATTCTGCTAAGCCCATTTGCACTACAGACCCTAAACAACATCGAATCTATAAATTCCATGGTCATGATTGCAATATTTGATGGGAATCCCAAGACAACAGTAATATGTTGCTACAGTCCAACCAATGCCTCAGAGCCAGAACAAGCAGTTAAGTTTTATGAAGATCTGACTTACTTATAAAGGACATTCCGAAACACAATGTCAAAGTCATTGCTGGTGACCTGAATGCTCAAATTGGCCCAGAAGACATCAAGGGTTACTTACACACCTATAACACCAGTTCGAAAAGAAATGGGTGCTTACTCTTAGACCTAATGGAAGAATGTGAATTGATGCCCACAAACACCACATTCTAAAAGAGTAAGGGGAAGCTATGGACCTTTCAATACCCTAACGGAACCAAAGCACACCTGGATGACATCCTTATAAACAAAAAGTGGACAAACAGCATAATTAACAGTGAGGCATTGAGCTCATTCAACCTGATAGGTTCGGACCACAGAATTGTGACTGCAGAGATCCGACTAATTATGAGAGCCAGCAAACCCAGGACAAGTAAGCGAATCAACTATGACTGGGAGAAACTCAGAACTGACAATGCTGTAAAGGATGCTTATACAGTAGAAGTTCAAAACCGCTTTGAAGCACTTCATTCAATGGATGAATACCAGTCTAGTGTTTCAATATACCATTATATAATAAAAGCCCACAAGGAATCAGCCAAGAGGCATATTCCCCTGAAACCCAAACGAAAATATTATGTGCCATGGCAAAACTCTGAGGTTACTTGTATGAAAGAAGATCTTAAGATCATGGGCCAGGGCAGTTTTCATTTCGGCATGAATGCTTTAAAGGGACCAGCCAGGGCGTATGCATCCTTAAGTGGTAGCTAAATGAGTACTGGAGTTTCCTCTGGGGAGTAAAGTTCTGGGGGGACCACACTGGAAATAAGTCGGGACCACACTGGAAATAAGTCGTCAGACTTTGTGCGTAATCCCTGGCCTAGTGGCTGAAGAAAATTTACTTTACTTTTACTTTGACCTCGGTGTACCAACAAACTATAATGAGATCTGTCTGCTTGTAGTAGCTGCCAAAATGTACAACAAAATGATTCTATATAGAATTAGACCTCATATAGAGAAACTGCTGCATAAGAGCTAAAACGGATTTCGACCAAATAGATCAATAATAGCTCAGATACTTGCACTACGGAGACTGATTGAGGGAATTAAGCCAAAGAATCTCCCTGCTGTCCTCACTTTTGATGACTTCAAGAAAGCATTCGACTCAATCCATAGAGGTAAAATACTGGAAATCCTAAGAGCTTATGGAATACCAGAGGTAATTATGGCTGTCATTGGATTATTATATTGTGACATAGAAGCTCAGGTACTCTCACCAGATGGTGAAACTGAGTTCTTCTCAATCCTGGCTGGCGTACTGCAAGGTGACACCATTTATATTTGACTTGACACCATTTTTACTTCCATTTCTATTTGTAATTGTACTGGATTACGCAATGAGGATGACCACAAAGGGTGAAGAGCTGAGATTCACACTACAAGAGCGCAGAAGTAGTAGATATCCGGCAGATATAGTCACAGACATCGACTATGCGGATGACATCGCCCTGCTCTCTAATACACTAGCAGATGCACAGCTTCTACTAAATAAAGTGGAGAGGGCTGCTGCTAAGGAGGTTGGATTGCATATAAATGCTACCATGACCAAATTCACGACTTTTAATGTTAATGGAAACTTGACAACAATTGATTATAATCAATTAAGGAAGGTTGATGACTTCCACTACCTTGGGTCATGGATAGAGTAGCAAAAAATACATAGAAGTTAGGAAAGCAAAGGCAAGGGTAGCACTATCAAAAAAGGATACTATCTGGAAATCAGATCTCTCCAAAAACCTGAAGACTAAGTTCTTTCGAGCCACAGTAGAAAGTGTACTACTTTTATATGGGGGTGAGACCTGGACACTGACGAAATCACTTGAACACCGAGGTTGCTACATAAGACTACTAAGGACAGCCTTACACATCTGCTGGAGACAACATATGACAAACGCCGAGCTCTATGGTACTATACAACCTGTATCAACCACTCTCCGTGTAGATTAAGATTCAAGTGGGCACTGCTGCAGAATTAAAGACGCGGTCATACCAGATCTACTTTTCTGGCAATCAACACATGGAAAGCATACCCGTGGACGACCGGCTATAACATATATAAGGGATACTGAACTTGAAAGGGATAACATATATAAGGGGTACTGAACTTGAAAGAAACGAAATTGTGACAACTACAGTATGGAGAATCGGGAAGCCTGTAAGGATCTGATTTCCACTGTCCGAGTTCGCTCGACCTAGTAGTAGTCTTTTTACCAAGTCGGAGTCCCCCACCCCATAAATATTCGCATGCTATTTTGGTATGAAGATAGTTCAATTACTTTTTTTACAGCTGGCCTGGCTGGACTTTCAAATTTGAAATTATTTAGGCACAACAACCCGTTAAAAAATGCCTACTTAGCAATATTTAGCCATCAATGTTGGCTTTAAATTTTGTCTCTTGAATATAATCTAGAATCATTAGAAATGTCTTCATCTGCAGATTCCGATTCTGAAAAGCGTTTTACATTTCACCTATAACCTTCTGAGATATTTTAAAAATTCAAAGCTGTATTCAGCTCTGTGAACGCCCTTTTCGATGGTGCAGCACATGATTCGTTATGTTCATTCTGTTTTTAAGTGGAAAAAATATTCCCGTAGGTAGTAAGTGAGACAATTAAATGTACATATTTTAAAATTTACATTCACTTTTCTAAGAAATATATGGAAGTAATATTATTTTGGACAATTATTGTTATGTCATAGTCATTTGTAATTTGTATTTCGGATTTGTGAGTTGCCCTTATTAGTTGATTGTTGTTGTACCCGTGCTATTTGTGAAATATTTGTCAATAAATTTATATATATATATATACATTTGACACACAAATCGAAATAATTCTAATGATTTTGACTAAATTCTAATATATTAATTACGTGAAATGAAGAAACAAGATTAGTCCAGTCAAAATAGGGCTCAACCTCGGACAAATTGCAACAGAATTTAATTTAATATTTTCTAGGGTCAAATTTTATGCAAATCAACATATCCAAAATCGGCCCAAATCAGGTTGTTGGAACTTAGATAAAAAGACCATTTCACCATGGCAACAGAAAGTCATACATAAATCACCCATTTCCTATAATCCTACGGAATTCTAACCTTGACCTACCGCATCCAAATCACCATCGAAAAATGCGATGGGGAAGTTTTTGAAACACGGTTACTATGACAACTATGAGAATTGCATCGTCGTAATTAATTGTACAGTGAATTTATGAAATTTCGGAAACGTATCCGTATTGCTTGTTCCCAAAGTTGCAAAATTAGGAAACTCTGTAATTATATTATCCTTAACCATAAATGTTTTTTTCTAGATTCGGCATTGAAGTGGAAAAGCAGCTGTCCTGTAACCTAGGTAATAAGAAAATAATATCACCTATAATGTTTCTTCAGTTTAAATATGGTTACTATCATTTTAAAAAGAAACCCATTCAGGATCAAGTACCTCACATGTTGCTATGTTCAGACCATAATTTGCCATCCAATCATAGTCATCATTCATGATCACAAGCGAAGTCATTATTCTGTTGTTACCATAGCAACGGGCATATTTTAGTTTTTATATAGTTTTAGTAACGTATTTGGTATTTTATTGGCATTGAAAGTTAATCAAATTAAAGATTATTGAAAAAAATTGTGTGGAGTCTGCTACAGTTATTTTATTTAACAAAGTCTTGAATTTTGACCCTATCAACGGGAGTTTTGATCCTAATTCGGGAGTGACTTCTTAAAATGACTCCAAATTCTGTTTAATATACATTTCAGTATTTTGTACCATGAGATGTTGTAGAAAATTACAAAATTATATTCGAATGACCTTAATGTACTTAGCAACGAAAGTTTTCCTTAGCAACCGGGGTCTTTTAGTACCAACATCGCGTTTTTAAAGTGATATCATGTTATTTAATGAGCTGTGAAGTTTAATAACAGTAGTAAGTTATCCTTGGCAACGTTGAATTTTGTATAGCAACAGCGAGTTACCTTAGTTTCTACATCAATGTTGAATTGTCAAAATTGAACGAAGTGGTGGGTGGAAGGGATCAACAGTATATTTTGCAGGAGACATGAAATTACAAATGAAGAAAGGGGCATTTTTATCTAATAAAGATGCATTTATACATACGATTGGGGAAAACCTCACACAAATAGGATGCACTATAATTTATGAAGAAGCTGATGCTGATGTAACTATCGCCCATATGGCGATTTCTTCAGCAGCAAATAATGATACTGTTGTTATTGGTGATGATACTGACATCCTAGTGTTACTCATATACCATTGTAATAATGTAGGATAGAAGGTTTATTTCAAGCCTGAACCTACAAAGACATCTCAAAAACAAAGTCATTGCTGATACATTGTTCTAACTCGGTCTTTACTTGCCTCTATCGTTTGTGAAAATATATTTTTCATATTCTATATTAATTAGGTTGTGATACACCTTCTGGACTATATGGAATTGGGATAAAACGAGAACTGTGTTTAATTAAAAGAAATAATTACTTCGTATTACAGGCCAAAATATTTCTAAATTCTGGGTCCACTAAAGAGGAAGTTATAAAGGCGGGAGAGAAAGTCCTGGTTCAAATTTATAAAGGCCATGCTGGTGAGACTATTAATGATGTCAGGCTTCGTAAATTTGTAGAAAAGACATCATCAAATTCTGCTGTAGTCCAGCCATGTTGCCTACCCCCAACAGCATCACCATCCAAGTTCCACAGCCTCTGAGTGTATCACCAGGTGCAGAACTGGAGAGGTAACAAGCTTACACCAATGTAATGGGGTTGGTTTGTCGACAACAATGTCATGATGCCTATAATGACAGATATATTGCCGGCACCACAATATCTTTTAAACGTTATAAGATGCAAATGCAAGACTGTGCACTAGACTACAAGAATGATTCTCTGCTCGAAGTTCTTGCCGCAAAAATGGCTTGGACTGTTCGACTGCATGCCACGAATGTAGAGGCATCTGCAGCAATATTGCTACATCGACAATGGTCCTGATGAGGATGAACTTTGAAAAATACGTCATAAGCATTGTAAATTAGATATTTCTAGAGAACTCGCCATTAATACTGTAAGTATTAATGAAGTTGCACGCGTCATACTGGCTAACAGGGGGCTATTGTATATATATATATAAAATAAACAGGTAAAACCTCGAGACTTAAACCCTACAAACTAACAAAAAACATAGAATCAGTGACATTAACGCCCAAAATAGTACTCAGCCACTAGGGCCATCAAAAACCACAAAACAATACAAACAAACAACAACATAAATAAAAAACCATCACACCTCATCAGCTGAACAAAGGATTACCCAAAGCCTATCTATATTGCACCAATGACCTACTATACTCCGAACTATGTTATCACTCTCCCAAAACAGACATCAGACCGCAGAACAATGAAACCAAATGGTAAGTGAATCTATGTTACCCAATGGTTTTGAGGTTTATACAGTTGACAGTTGATACATTTCTCTTAGCGCAGTGGGTGTTCAAGAGCACCGAATGCAGACTGGACAGACTGATGAGGTTCTGATTAAGGACATGGGGGGCGGTTGGCGACTCGCCCTCGCTTCAGCAGATGATAGTGGCAATGGTGGAATTGGTCTATTGATGAATCCAACTGCACATGCAGCATTGGACAAAATAGACCAAATCTCTAACCGCATCATCCATTGTCACTTCTCATGTTCTGGAAGACTGGCTAAGAAGTTTTCTAAAGTGGTTCTGATTGTGTGCTACTCTCCAACTAGTGTTGCCCCTGTAGAGGAGGTGGAAAATTTCTACCATAATCTACAAGCAGCTTCTGATGGAGTGGATCAGCATGCATTCTTAACATTCCTGGGAGACTTTAATGCAAGTCTGCATCAATCACCTACATCGCCCTGGGTCTATAGCAATAGTGTTAACCGAAATTCCGTCCATCTTCAGGATTTTATCTCTGGAAATGGATTGTTTTCGGCTGGAACCCAGTTCAAGAAGCGAACTGGAAAGCTATGGACTCATAGTGGACCCAGTGGTCACAAGACCCAGATAGACCATATTCTGTTTCGTAGGAAATACAGGAGCTCTATACAAGACTGTTATGCATTTACACTTCGACCCTTCTCCAGTGATCACCGCCTTATTGTGGCCAAGGTAAGACTTAGTCTGCGTGCTAGCAGAACAACGAAAGAACCAAGAATGCAGTTAAGGCTGCATCTAGGTCCCTGAATAGGCAGTACTCTGTTAATCTACAGGAGCTAATAAACCAACAGGTTGATGCCATCAATGATGCTGATGACAGCAGGCAATCATCCCAGGCATGGAAATCGATCAACTTGCTTACTGGTCGGAAAAGCCAACCAACCACCAAGGTTAAGGCTGAATCACCAGCCGATCGCCTCAATGGTTGGAAGGCCCACTTTGAAAAGCTCCTCAATAATGACATGGTATTGCCTGATAACTTTATAGAAGTAAAAGTGTCTGAGTCTGTACTCCCAGATATTCCCATTGGCGATATCTCCTTTGCAGAAGTGAAGGCTGCTGCAAAGAGCATTAAGTCCAATCGTGCAAGTGGAGTAGATGGTGTTCCCCCTGAGGTCTATAAAATACCTGAGTGTTTAAAGCTCATCTATCCCATCATTGTAGACATGTACCGAACAACAAGAGTCCCATAAGAAATGAAAACAAATAAGTTGGTGCCAGTTCCAAAGAAGGGTAACCTAACACTCTATGGTTCTTTTCGGGGAATCTCATTGATCTCGATTGCTGCAAAGCTAGACAATATAATTCTATTAAATCGCATCAGGGATCCCATTGAGAGACTGCTCCGTGGAAATCAGAATGGGTTCCGTAAAGGTCGTGGGACCATGGAGCCCATTTTGGCACTTAGACGGCTAATTGAAGAGTTATCAAAAAAGAAAGACAGGCATCTGGCTGTTCTCTTTGTTGACTTCTTCAAGGCCTTTGATTCAGTCTCTCGCTCATGCATGTTCAGCATACTTTCATTATATGGAATTCCTGATGAAATTATTGCAGCAATCAGATCAGTATACGATGGTTCGACAACATTTGTGTTTACTGTTGACGGTGACACAGAACCATTTGAAGTGTTATGGGGCGTCCTCCAGGGAGACACACTTGCACCATTCTTGTTCATAATTGTGGTTGACTATGTTCTACGCATGTCCTTAGATCATCATAATGATGATGGGGTGATGATAACGCCACCTACTAAGTCGAGGAAATCCTGCCAAGTACCTAACTGATCTAGACTTTGCTGATGACTTAGGAGTACTCTCAGAATCACTAGAGGGAGACCAACGGCTCCTCAGCTCATTAGAACATGCTGCTTCTAGTGTTTGTCTTTTTATTAACTCCAGAAAGACCAAAATTTTGATAGTTAACTTTGAAAGTCTTCAGCAAGTTTCTGATCGGATGAGCATAAGCTCAAAGGATGGTATGCTTGAGCATGTGGACGACTTCTGTTACCTGGGATCATGGATCCGGAAGTCAGGTGAGGACCTTTGAATACGTAAGGGAAAGGCATGGGCAGCCTTGAATAGGCTTCCAGGATTTGGAAGTCACCGAGAATTAATCGGAAACTTAAGGTCCGATTATTTAGAGCAGCAGTAGTGCCAGTACTCCTCTATGGGAGTCCATGCTGGGCTCTAACTGCTGAGGAGGCACATTCACAATAATGCTACGCCGGGTTCATTGTGTCAAGTACAATGCACACATCTCCAACCAGACACTATATAATAATTATACTATAATTAAATGCGGTCGCGGTTGCACGCGTCATACTGGCTAACAGGGGGCTATTGTATATATATATATAAAATAAACAGGTAAAACCTCGAGACTTAAACCCTACAAACTAACAAAAAACATAGAATCAGTGACATTAACGCCCAAAATAGTACTCAGCCACTAGGGCCATCAAAAACCACAAAACAATGCAAACAAACAACAACATAAACAAAAAAACCATCACACCTCATCAGCTGAACAAAGGATTACCCAAAGCCTATCTATATTGCACCAATGACCTACTATACTCCGAACTATGTTATCACTCTCCCAAAACAGACATCAGACCGCAGAACAATGAAACCAAATGGTAAGTGAATCTATATTACCCAATGGTTTTGAGGTTTATACAGTTGATATATAAATATACAGTTGATCCCTTCCACCCACCACTTCGTTCAATTTTGACAATTCAACATTGATGTAGAAAACTTGGTAATTATTTGAAAACTCGTTGCTACCTTGTGAAATAATTTTGGTTGCCATGGCAACAAGAAATGACACGATTGGCTGGCAAATTATGGTCTGAACATAGCAACATGTGAGGTACTTGATCCTGAATTGGTTTCTTTTTAAAATGATAGTAACCATATTTAAACTGAAGAAACATTATAGGTGATATTATTTTCTTATTACCTAGGTTACAGGACAGCTGCTTTTCCACTTCAATGCCGAATCTAGAAAAAAACATTTATGGTTAAGGATAATATAATTACAGAGTTTCCTAATTTTGGAACTTTGGGAACACGCAATACGGATACGTTTCCGAAATTTCATAAATTCACTGTGCAATTAAGTTTGACGATGTATTTCTTACAGTTGTCATGGTAACTGGGTTTCAAAAAGTGCCCCATCGGATTCTCCGATAGTGATTTGGGTGGGGTAGGTCAAGGTTAGAATTCCATAGGATTATAGGTAAGGGGTGATTTATGTATGAATTTCTGTTGCCATGGTAAAATGCTCTTTTTATCCAAGTTCCAACAACCCGACTTGGGCAGATTTTGGATATGTTGATAAGCATAAAATTTGGGCCTAGAGAATATTAAATTAAATTCTGTTGCAATTTGTCCGAGGTTGAGCCATTTTTGACTGGACTAGATGGAGATATTTAACATACGTTGTTATCTCATCAATTTAATTATTATGAGATTTGCATTTACAATTTCCATTACTGCATTATCTATTATGAAATGAAATATTTAATTTAATAAGATTAAAAACTTTCACAATAAATGCACCAAACCTTATCCCACAACCAGCTGACGTAACCTTGGTGACAAACATAAAATGGTGTTTATAAACAATAAACATAAAAACCATTTTCCAAAATTACAGAACTGGGCCTAGCAGACTAGTGGAGTTACGTAATCGCCTACTGGTACTGCGATGTGTCGGTGTCCGAGTTGGCCACCATAATGGACGATTCAGCAACTAACGCGCAACGCGCAGACACATTAAGCCAGCGCGAAGGAGTGCGAAGCTCAATTCCTGTGCCCGTCTGAACCAGCGAATCAGTGTAATTACTGCAGTATCAAATAATTAATTTAAATCTTCCGGAAATACGTTATTCCCACCACCAAAAATGAAGAATACTGAACCTTACTATATACAGTATATTACGGTACTGTATATATTACTGTATATATAATTTAGTTTCAAATGCTCTGATAAATAATAATTAATAAATATTCTAGAATAGAGTAAAAAAAACATTAGAATTATATTGATTTATATCTAAAAATATATACCATAGCATTTTGATAATATCTGTGTAATTTTTGGATGAAAGTTGTTTTTCAGAGTCGGAATCTGTAGATGAAGGCTGTTTTAGAGAAATCTAGATTACTGTACATTCAAAAGAATAAAGATAAAGCAAACTGACATGTTGAATATTGTTAAATATATAATTGTTAATGGCTAGTTGTACTTAAATAAAAAATAAAAAATCCGGCCCTGCCTATGAACTGTCTGAACTATCTTTTTGCCAAGTTTTGTAATGTTGCTTGAAATTTGAAAATTAGTGGGCTCCGACGTGCTAAATGTTGTATGTTGTATGAATGTTGTATTAAGGGAGATGAAATGTATTCATATAACATAACATTAGAAAATGCCGCAGTTATTAGCTCACCAATATTATACATGTGAATATATAATCTGTCTAACCAACAGCAGTTTCGCTTAACCAAACAAATATCAAACATAAGTCATTATTACATTACAAATAATGAAATCCGTGCAACTGTATTGCTTCACACTGTATTAAAGAAAAATAGAACAAAAAAGTCATTTTATAGAACTTGGACTACATGAAAAACCACTTAAAATTAGCTATTGTTAAATTGATAAATTTTTAATAAAACCATCATCAACAACGAGGAACTATTACGATGCATTTTATTGTTGTATGCCCGTTATCATTGATGACTGAATGAATATGAATGAATGGGCATGAATAAATGTCGAATTTATTATTATAATTGTGCAATTAAGAAAAAAATAGCAATCTAGCATCAATCAATCAATCTGACATATTTTTGAATGTTCGTTTTACCATTTTCCCTTATTGTTCAAAATAATATTATATTGTTCAAATTAAACTGATAGCCATATTATAATGGCAATATATGTGAGGTTTGATCAAGAAATCGACCTACCGTTGCAAAATATTATTTCACAGAATTAGAGGTTGAAGTCAAAATAATTAGTACATTTGGTTTTAAAAAATCGAATTTTATTTTATTACTTTTTCTAGAACATAATTTTTTGGTAAATCTGAAACTGTAAACGAAATTTTCATATCTATTTTAGTTTTGGAGTTATTTGATTTTTTGTAGACCTCACTCATATTGAAATTATTATAAATAAGTGGCCTATTTTTTGTAAGATAGCTAATACTTTTTCAAAATACTATAATTGTATTTGTCCTACAGGATAATTTTTGCTATGAGTTTTCCAGTTCAGTGATTTCATTTCAATCGTTACTTTCCACGGCTGACGGATTATAGACTGTCGATCAGTCTGTCTGTCTGTCTGTGTGTCGGTTTATCTGTCAGTCAAAAATTAGGGAAACATGATATCTAACAAAATGTTTTGGTTTGGGGATTTTCTTGGAAGGCGATTCCATTTCCAATGTCGATTTATAGGTTTGACGCGATCCTGAATCTAGGAATTCCTGTTAGTCAGTCTGACT
This sequence comes from Nemertoderma westbladi, assembly GCA_032718475.1. Taxonomy (NCBI): domain Eukaryota; kingdom Metazoa; phylum Xenacoelomorpha; order Nemertodermatida; family Nemertodermatidae; genus Nemertoderma; species Nemertoderma westbladi. Next base: position 51,805 of record JAUCBJ010005574.1, read on the forward strand.
GACTGTGTGTCGGTTTGTCTTTCAAAAATTATGGAAACATGATTTCTAACAAAATGTTTTGTTTTTGGGTGAAATGAAATTACCGACCAAGAAAACCCAATAATTGTTTGTTAATTTGAGACATTTCTCAATTTTGACAGACAAACAGACAGACAGACCGACAGACAGAGGTACAAACATTAAATAATCAATTTTTACCTTATGACAGACAAACAGACAGACAGACCGACAGACAGAGGTACAAACATTAAATAATCAATTTTCACCTTATATTTACCACTGTTTGGCTTCTCTGTGTTACAAATATGACATGTTTGATTTGCCAAAAACCACATAAAACATTAAGAGTAAAATAGTGTTAATATATATTCATAGGACTCATAGTTCCGTATGTTTATGTTTAATGGTTCCCAGGTCGATATACTTATGAAGCATTTCAACATATGTTTTTTCACTACCATCTAATTTTTCTTTTGAATATTTATAATCATCATTAGTATATTCTCTTGGAGCAACAGCGATTTCATAGATAATATCTTTACTATCTCCATATAATGACAGAGTATCATCTTGTGGGATATTCAAGGTATATGTAAGCCTATTCACCTTGTCTTCTAATGCTGCTAGAATATACCAGCTTAGAAGTTCCTCGTTTTCCTCAATATCTCGATACGCTATCATAAATACCCAGTTCCTTTTCCTAAAGGATCCCAAATTTTGTTCTTTTTCATGTCTTGCTAGGCGGATGTGTCGAGCCCAATTTGCCACTCTTGAGTCAGACACATCAAACAGCAGATCACTAGTAAGTTTCCATGGCACCCATTCTTCATACTCCTCAGGACTGTATTCAATTTCTCCAAAAACTGCACCATCCACACGAAATATCGTCCCTGCAGAAATCTTCCTTGTTGCAAAGACCCCAGTAACATTAGAGTCGACTGTAGAATTCCTTAACTCTGTTCCACTTGGCAATGTTTTTAAAACTCTGTCCTCGGTACCCATTGGAAACGCATCTCCTTCCAACCAATAGATGCTGTTCAACTTGATGGTTTTGAACTTCTTGTTGACGATTTCATGAATATATCCACGTGGGTTGATAAGTTTTGGAGCGAAGTCAGCATAAACCTTTGTGGGGGCAATGGGTGGCCGGTCTGAATGACATTCAACATTAAAGCCATTCTCCTCATCAGCTAAACAGTTGTTACTCTGGATTGCTAGCAAATGTTTATCCAATATAACATAAGTTGTGTAGTTTTCTATTGAAGGTAAATTAAAATTATAGAATAAAGCGTAGCCAATACCATACCAAATCTTCAACTTATCACCAGCTCTAATTGGTTTATAGGCCAGATAGTAAATTCGATTGTTATCGAAAACAGATATAAGATTTTGCTCTTGTTCAAAATTAGCTGAGTTCACATAACGGCACCAGTTGCTTGTTTCTGGATCTACTGCGTTCAGTGTTAGACGGTTTTCTTCTCCAGGTAAGACATTAAAGAAATCCCACTCCCAGCGGGGGTCTGTGGCAACAGATGGTGGATTGCTACCCATTTCGTATAGAATTCCATCGAATTCAACAAAAGTTCCTTTATCTAAATCTATTTTAGCAAAGACACCAAGACCACTGTTTGGTATCATGGATTTCTTTAGTACCAACTGATCTGGTAGAGTTAATTTGTCTCTATTTTCCACACCTATCTCGACAGTCTTGTCTGGTAGGAATGTTAACTTTGGTATTATTATGCTTGTGATGCTTCCGTTAACAAATATTAAGAGAATATGCAACACGGCTTTTATCATTTTAACTATTATCAAAATGTATCTACTGTATACCAACACAACCATTACTTAAATGTGAACTTCGAATTTTAACTTTGTTAAATGTGAAGTTCGGAATAATTTTTTGTAAATTTTGGAACAATTTTGTAAGCAACAAATTTATTTCAGGTCACAGAACTTACGACAAACAATATTAAAATGGATTATATACGCGATACTTATATACATCGATTATATATTTACTAGAGACGAGCCTAGCGGCCCGTGAAGCAAGTCGTAGGAGACAGTACGAATCAAGTAAACGCTTTTTGTTCTGTCTGATAATCAATTAGTGTGAGGGTAGTCCCGGTGTTGTACGAAAAATTTTCAAGACAACTTCAAACTATAATTATTATGTTGTAATCATCTAATGAATTATAAAATTTGTTGTGATTATAGAAGATAGAGAGCAGTTAGCGAAATGATTATTTTATTCTATCGGATAGAGTAGTCAGAGAGGAGTCGAGATGTCAATTTATTAATAATAATAATAGCAGTTGTCATGAATTCAATACAATCGCGCACAAGAAGTGATAAGACAAATTCGTTCTTATTTTTGTAATAAATAAAACAAGTTGAGATGTTTCAATGTAAACCGCGATTAAAAAATTTATACTGTTCAATGTAAACCACGATATTATTATTATAACAGATTTTTATATTTCAAACTATAATGTTAGCCTTATGGACTTATGGAGAATCATTATGAGGCTGAGTAAACATTCAGCCTTATAAGCATACAGCCTCCACTTAATGTTGGCACAAAGATTTCAAAATAAAACAATAATGCGATGAGATCATAGTACAATACACTGTGTAGCCAACACACTGTTTAACTAACAGTCATTTACTGTAGCTTGCACGCCAATTAATTAACATTTTCTTACATAATATAGGCTTAGTTATGTGCAGTAAACTACAACCGGTATCATTTAGTGTAAATGGGTAGGATTAGGGTAGGGTTGTGAAACACACATGTGTGTTGAGCAGTTTATTATGTTTGATTTTTGTTTTTGTTTATTTTATATTTTAAGTTTGTTTGATTTTGATGGCCCCAGTGGCTTTGTACTAATTTTGGGCCAAATGTCCTGATTCTATATATTTTTTTGTAGTTTGTGGGGTGTAAGTCTCTGATAAAACCTTTGCTATAGGAATTAATTAACATAGCAAGGATGCATTGGGATGAGTTATTCAGCTGACTACAAATCTAAACTTGATAATGTTAAGTTCATGATAACATTTTTATTCTGAAAATATAAAAGCACATGCCATTGAAAATATTATTATTCTTACTATGTTTTCTAAGTAGAAATCCTTATGCATCAATGATTGTGAGGCTTCATATGAAACCACTTTTAGGATTCATCATATTATATACTTATTACTGAAGTGGAGCACGACTCCGTTACATATTAAGCTCTACTGTATAAAAGTTTTAAGTAATAGTATAAGGGAAATACTTCAAACAAGTCGCATACACCGAAAATTAAAATATTCTTCTGAATCGGTAAAAGTAACATGTTGATATTTTTATACTTAAGTATAAAAGTTTAAGTACAGCCATATAGTATGTGGGGCGAGCCACGAAGTTGGCGGAGCCTTAGCGAATTGACACTGTTAGGGGGTGGGTCAATTTATGCAAATAGTTGTCGTCGTCGTCGTCGTCGTCGTCGTCGTCGTCGTCGTCGTCGTCGTCGTCGTCGTCGTCGTCGTCGTCGTCGTCGTCGTCGTCGTCGTCGTCGTCGTCGTCGTCGTCGTCGTCGTCGTCGTCGTCGTCGTCGTCGTCGTCGTCGTCGTCGTCGTCGTCGTCGTCGTCGTCGTCGTCGTCGTCGTCGTCGTCGTCGTCGTCGTCGTCGTCGTCGTCGTCGTCGTCGTCGTCGTCGTCGTCGTCGTCGTCGTCGTCGTCGTCGTCGTCGTCGTCGTCGTCGTCGTCGTCGTCGTCGTCGTCGTCGTCGTCGTCGTCGTCGTCGTCGTCGTCGTCGTCGTCGTCGTCGTCGTCGTCGTCGTCGTCGTCGTCGTCGTCGTCGTCGTCGTCGTCGTCGTCGTCGTCGTCGTCGTCGTCGTCGTCGTCGTCGTCGTCGTCGTCGTCGTCGTCGTCGTCGTCGTCGTTACGATTTTGACATGCTAATAACTTTGTCGGATTTAAAGCTGCCAAGTTGAAAATTTGTAGGTATCAATATGAGCAAAAGTTGAGATTTTTGAGAGACTTTCAGACACCATCAGTGCAATGGTCTCCCGCTAGAGGGCCACATGTCTAAACATTAAATGCCCTCCCATTTCTTTGCTTTTAATCCGTTTAAGCTGAAACTTGGCAGATATGTATTAGACCATTAGCTGTGACTTTCAAAGGAGGCGAATCCATCTGCAGTTCTCCAGTCTGCCGCTAGAGGGCCAAAGGTCTGAAAGTGAAATCGTTGTCGTCGTTACGATTTTGACATGCTAATAACTTTGTCGGATTTAAAGCTGCCAAGTTGAAAATTTCTAGGTATCAATATGAGCTAAAGTTGAGATTTTTGAGAGACTTTCAGACACCATCAGTGCAATGGTCTCCCGCTAGAGGGCCACATGTCTAAACATTAAATGCCCTCCCATTTCTTTGCTTTTAATCCGTTTAAGCTGAAACTTGGCAGATATGTATTAGACCATTAGCTGTGACTTTCAAAGGAGGCGAATCCATCTGCAGTTCTCCAGTCTGCCGCTAGAGGGCCAAATGTCTGAAAGTGAAATCGTTGTCGTCGTTATGATATTGACATGCTTATAACTTTGTCGAATTTAAAGCTGCCAAGTTGAAAATTTGTTTTGTTGAAAATCAGTTCAACAGTCACCCGCTATAGGACTACTTTATGCCTGAAAGTGAATAGATTCTCCCGTCTCATTGATTTTAATCAGTTTAAGCTGAATCTTGCCATATATTCTGGACCACATGCTGCGTCTTTGTGGGGGGGGGGGGGGGGGGGGGGGAGATTTAATCGGTCTGCCGCTATACGACGAAATTTCTGAAAGTGAGATCCGTCTCTCATTTCGTTATCCGTTATTCAAGATGAAACTTGGCCGATGTACGTATGTACTATTCATCCATAGGCTGTGTCTTTGTGGGGCTGGAGACCCTAATCCATCTTCAGTTCTCACTATACCGCTAGAGTCAGAAATGTCTGAATAGAAATGAAAGAGGTAAAAAGTGATTAGGCGAAATCTGCTTAAAATTTGCTAATACAGTAATACTTTCGAATTAGTACTTAAATTAAATTTAAGTCACGTGCTGCGCGAAGGCCCCACTTCGTGTAGGTACTGTATATAGGGAAAATACTTAGTCTCAAGTATCAATTATTAAAACTTTTTTATTATCATATTTATTCATTTTTTGATGGCGTCATAATTAACTTGTAAGTAAAACTAACAATAGCTACCGGTAGCCTGTCGTCTGTCATATGTTGCATACTGCCACCACCAAGTGGTGAGAGTTCGTTCCCCTTTTTTTGGAAATAGTAACCTACTGTTGGCTGTGGAGCGAGCCACGAAGTGAGCGAAGCCTTAGTATATGGGTACAATTAAGGAGTTGTCTGTCGTCGTCGTATGTCGTCGTCGTCGTCGTCTGTTGTCGTAAATTTTTGATCGCTAATAACTCGGTTATTCCTTGATGAAATTACACGAAACTTGGTACGTCTGTAGTCCGGCATAAGTTTAGAAAGAATCTCAAGTTTGGTCAAAAACGAACGAACGCAACGAGTTTACAGTGGGTACGAGTATCCATCTGCCATAAATCAGCAGTTACTCTCACAGTTTCGAGACTTTGCACAGTTATAAAGGTTGTTAGTCTCCGTTTAGGGAAATTATTTTAAGACTAAACAGCACGAGCGCAACGAGGCTAATGAAGGAGAAGAGTATTGTAAAACTAAAAATGCCATACTTAACTTAAATAGCCCTAGTTAGAAGGTTTACAAATGACAATTAAAGTGTATAAGGGCAAACTAAAATGGATCTATATTTTTACAACGAGTTTATCACAAACTGATAGCATCGCCTTCGCTCATATATATTTTAGGAAAGACAGTTTTCGCATATCTAATAGAGATGATTATAATGTACTTTATAATTTAGGCTCTCGTGTTGCGCGAAGGCCCCACGAACGTGTCCTATGTGGCATACTGCCACCACCAAGTGGTGGGAGTTAGTTCCTCTATTTTTGGAAATAGTAACCTACCGTTTTTCATTGAAATATGTTAGAAATCGAGGTTATTAAATAGTGTCATGCAACAAATAACAACAATAATTATATAATATTATTTAATTAATCTAGCTGGTCTAGAATAATAGCTTACCTGTAGGTAGGTAGGTACATACAGTATGTACAACAGTGCTAGAAACTAAAAGATAACGTTTCCTGCTTACAACAGTGCTAGAAACTAAAAGATATCGCTTTCCTGCTTACAACAGTGCTAGAAACTAAAAGATATCGCTTTCCTGCTTACAACAGTGCTAGAAACTAAAAGATATCGCTTTCCTGCTTACAACAGTGCTAGAAACTAAAAGATATCGCTTTCCTGCTTACAACAGTGCTAGAAACTAAAAGATATCGCTTTCCTGCTTACAACAGTGCTAGAAACTAAAAGATATCGCTTTCCTGCTTACAAAAGTGCTAGAAACTAAAAGATATCGCTTTCCTGCTTACAAAAGTGTTAGAAACTAAAAGATATCGCTTTCCTGCTTACAAAAGTGCTAGAAACTAAAAGATATCGCTTTCCTGCTTACAAAAGTGCTAGAAACTAAAAGATATCGCTTTCCTGCTTACAACAGTGCTAGAAACTAAAAGATATCGCTTTCCTGCTAGAAACTAAAAGATATCGCTTTCCTGCTTACAAAAGTGCTAGAAACTAAAAGATATCGCTTTCCTGCTTACAAAAGTGTTAGAAACTAAAAGATATCGCTTTCCTGCTTACAAAAGTGCTAGAAACTAAAAGATATCGCTTTCCTGCTTACAAAAGTGCTAGAAACTAAAAGATATCGCTTTCCTGCTTACAACAGTGCTAGAAACTAAAAGATGTCGCTTTCCTGCTAACAACAGTGCTAGAAACTAAAAGATATCGCTTTCCTGCTAGAAACTAAAAGATATCGCTTTCCTGCTTACAACAGAGCTAGAAACTAAAAGATATCGCTTTCCTGCTAGAAACTAAAAGATATCGCTTTCCTGCTTACAACAGTGCTAGAAACTAAAAGATATCGCTTTCCTGCTTACAAAAGTGCTAGAAACTAAAAGATATCGCGTTCCTGCTTACAACAGTGCTAGAAACTAAAAGATATCGCTTTCCTGCTTACAACAGTGCTAGAAACTAAAAGATATCGCTTTCCTGCTTACAACAGTGCTAGAAACTAAACGATATCGCTTTCCTGCTTACAACAGTGCTAGAAACTAAAAGATATCGCTTTCCTGCTTACACAGTGCTAGAAACTAAAACATATCGCTTTCCTGCTTATAACAGTGCTAGAAACTAAAAGATATCGCTTTCCTGCTAGAAACTAAAAGATGTCGCTTTCCTGCTAACAACAGTGCTAGAAACTAAAAGATATCGCGTTCCTGCTTACAACAGTGCTAGAAACTAAAAGATATCGCTTTCCTGCTTACAACAGTGCTAGAAACTAAAACATATCGCTTTCCTGCTTACAACAGTGCTAGAAACTAAAAGATATCGCTTTCCTGCTTACAACAGTGCTAGAAACTAAAAGATATCGCTTTCCTGCTTACAAAAGTGCTAGAAACTAAATGATATCGTTTCCTGCTTACAACAGTGCTAGAAACTAAAAGATATCGCTTTCCTGCTTACAACAGTGCTAGAAACTAAAAGATATCGCTTTCCTGCTAGAAACTAAAAGATATCGCTTTCCTGCTTACAACAGTGCTAGAAACTAAAAGATATCGCTTTCCTGCTTACAACAGTGCTAGAAACTAAACGATATCGCTTTCCTGCTTACAACAGTGCTAGAAACTAAAAGATATCGCTTTCCTGCTAGAAACTAAAAGATGTCGCTTTCCTGCTAACAACAGTGCTAGAAACTAAAAGATATCGCTTTCCTGCTAGAAACTAAAAGATATCGCTTTCCTGCTTACAACAGAGCTAGAAACTAAAAGATATCGCTTTCCTGCTAGAAACTAAAAGATATCGCTTTCCTGCTTACAACAGTGCTAGAAACTAAAAGATATCGCTTTCCTGCTAGAAACTAAAAGATATCGCTTTCCTGCTAGAAACTAAAAGATATCGCTTTCCTGCTTACAACAGTGCTAGAAACTAAAAGATATCGCTTTCCTGCTTACAACAGTGCTAGAAACTAAAAGATATCGCTTTCCTGCTTACACAGTGCTAGAAACTAAAATATATCGCTTTCCGCCTAGAAACTAAAAGATGTCGCTTTCCTGCTTATAACAGTGCTAGAAACTAAAAGATATCGCTTTCCTGCTAGAAACTAAAAGATATCGCTTTCCTGCTTACAACAGTGCTAGAAACTAAAAGATATCGCTTTCCTGCTAGAAACTAAAAGATATCGCTTTCCTGCTTACAACAGTGCTAGAAACTAAAAGATATCGCTTTCCTGCTTACAACAGTGCTAGAAACTCAAAGTATCGCTTTCCTGCTCAGCTCTTGAGAAAGTGTGAGGTGAAACCTACTGATTATTTGACTACCATCAACTGATCACTGATATTAATGTCTAGCACTGTACTTTGTGGTACATCTACCGATAGGCCTAAGGTTGTTTTACTTGGGGAGGTGTCCACTTCGTAATGTCCTTAATGATTTAAGTTAAAATTTGAGAATTTTTCGGTACCATTATCTCTTTAACAAAAAATAGTTATGGCCCGAAAATTGGGTTACTGAATCAGAATTTCATGGGGAACATAATGGAATTTTTGGTTTTCGAAAAGTTGGCTTCATGGTTGCCCATGACATGGGTGCAAAATGGGCACGAAAAATGAAAATTTTCAATTTTTCTGTTTTTTTTTTCATTAAAAGCCATTTTAAAAAACAATCCAAGGATTTTTATAAAAAACCGGAACTGTCATCGGATTCCTTATAAAAAACTGTCGCATATGACAAATTTTTGAACGGTTCCATGAATTCCCATACCAGAAATTGGTACCGAAAATTTGGTAAGGCACCAAATTATAGTTTTTGGAGAAATTCAAGTTTAACCCTTTCAGTACCAAGTGTCATTCAGATCCCACTAGAAACTGTAAAATTTAACAAAAAATGTCCGTCAGTCAGTTTGTCTTTCAAAATATATGGAGGCACGTCACATAACTAAAATTTTGGATATGGGGGTATTTCTGTACGCTGACTTCAAATCTGATGTCAATTTTGACGTTTGACGTTATCCAGACACTTTGTCCGTCTGACTGTTTGTCCGTCAATATGTCTGTCAAAATATAAGGAGGCACATCACATAACTAAAAATTTGGAAATGGGGGTTTTCCTGGCCGCAGACATCAAATCTGATGTCAGTTTTGACGTTTGAAGGAATCCTGACACTCTGTCCGTCTGTCTGTTTGTCCGTCAATACTTATTAAAAAATCCCTAATTTAGAGGCTCTTTTTTAATATAAACCTTATTTTTATTTGCCAAAATTTATATGTTCTTATCAATATTTTGATTTAAAATTTTTACGGTGTTTAGAGGAGTTGTAGGAGGTCAGATTTCTGTAAAAAAAATTTCGATTTTTTGACTCCAATGAAGTGGAACACCTCACCTTAACTTGTTCAATTCATTAACGAAAACTGTAATTATTTACTTTTTTTTTTTTTGATTCAAGAATTTATTTAACTTATTATTACAATTAATTATTAAGTGAACTATAAAGACCTCCCATAAACTCGATTCGCATTATTCCAGCTTACTTAAAATAAGTAGGCCTACTTTCATTGCCTAATTATGATTCATACTTTATTATATATTTGTGAAATTAAATTCTGTTTATATAAATAATACTAAATATAAGTTTTGTAAATTCTGTGTCCCGGGAATAAATTATGAATTTAATTTTTATTAATTTAATATTCTAAAAATGAATTAAGTTAAATTGATCTACATCCATTTTAATATAATAAGTTTAATTTTAAACGGGACAACGGATGATATGAAAATAAGGATTACTATATTACGAAATCCTTGCGGATTCCTTCGTTGGGTATGTAATATTCATATAATAGTTAAAACGCAGCAACAAAGTGAAGAAACTTTCAAATAATATAGTAATGTAGTAATCCAACTTATTTTCATATCATCCGTTTTCCCGTTTAAACTTAAACTTATGAATTAAGTTATTTATTTGCAATGCAGAAATAAATACTAATAATTATGAACATAAACAAATATTTCTGGCTGGATTGCATTATATTTCTGTACTTATCGGATCCATACTAAAATACCCCACATAGAGGACATGTGCCACCATCTGCAGTATGAATTCAGTATACTTGATTTCCTGAATTTATATGCGCATTGCGGTAACATATGGAGCTGCTTCTGATATCAGACATTCATTAATTGTACCAGACCAGAATCTATTGGGACTAATTACATCATGAATGACTGGACTACCGATCACTGTATTATAATGCATTCGACTTTATTTCTATGAAATGTGGGGCGAGACACGTAGTCGGCGAGCCTTGGCATACGGTTCATATAGGGCAAATGGGGCATGTCCGTCTGTCTGTCCGTCCGTCTGTCTGGTAAATGTTTGAACGCGAATTTCTCGGCATCGCTCATTCGGAATTGAACCAAACTTAGTAGGTAAGTAGTAGAGAGAAAGTTTAGAAAGTTTGTAAAGTTTGGTGAAAAATCATGCAGTCTGACGTCAGCTACGACAGATTATGTGGTTTTTAGAAAATGTTAAATTTCTCGAGAAGGCCTCATTTTCCTGAGCTGAAATTTTGGTGGCCTGTAGAGAATCATGAAGTCTATCTTTTACGAAATTGAAAAGTTAAGACATTTAATTGGGGATCCGCTAGAGACTCAGAAGTAATGACATAGGCCTACCGGTACGGTACTGCTGTACAGTGCTGCACTGGTAAGTACGAAATTGCAGAATAACAATTTGACACCACCTAGCGGATTAACATATGATTGTATATCGAATGAATACATTTATAGCATGGGATATTGGGTCCAAACTAGACATGCCCCATTTGCTCTATATGAACCGTATGCCAAGGCTTGCCGACTACGTGCTGCGCGAAGTCCCCACGAACGTGTTTCTGTGAATATTCTACCTGATAACTTAACTGGTTAGGTCGAGTTAGTATGTGCACATAATTAATGATTTTAAGTAGGATAAACGGGATGAATATGTGAATATTTTATGATCGTAAATCCGAAGATGAAAGCATATTGACATACTTTCATACATACAACATTGTATACGCTATGGTACGCCTAATCTAGGGGTTTAGTTGGCGCCCACGGGGAAACAGTCATACACGATTCAGTTAGCTAGCCCACTAATACGAAGCACTAAATAACTTTATACAGTATTTATTTACAAAGACCTGGTCTGGTCAGGTCATACATCCTACAGTATGCCAAGAAGGCATACAGTTGTTTACAGTACTAGGCCTTTCGTCTTTGATATAAACATAAAGAAATAACATTTACATCTTTTTTAAAAAAAAGTTAGCAGTTTTCATCCTTATGACTTGAGTGTACAGTACTGAGCGAGACCAGTAGTATTATTCCTTATCAGTTCTTAACTACACTACACAATACAGTACACATAATGTTGCCTAAATGTTGTACTTTCAAAGATCTGTATGTTTGTACTTTCAAAGCATTATGTTGACATGATTTTTACATAAAAAATTATGTTGTTCCAATGAAAGCATAAGATTTATATTATCACAGCGACATTTGTATTGGTTGTCACTGCGCTGCTATAATGCAGCTATTCTCGATTGACACCTGCGATTGTGTTTTCCGGTTTCTTTGTTATTTCATTTATAATGTTTTCAATATAATTTATATCCTCCAATATTTATTAATATTTCTAATTTAATTAAAAATACATAAAAATTTTGTTATGTTTTTAATAGTTTAGTTAAATATAAAATTGTGATCTAGCTTTAAATATACATAGATATACGATATACGACAGAATTGGGTCGAACCATGGACGGAACCATATACGATCCCTATAAGTGAATGGACTTTAGATGACATACAAGACCAGCCCAGCAAGCTTCATACGGCGTCTCTACAGGGTGATGCTGGGTATTGGCAATGAGATGTTGCCATAGTTGTCTAACACATCATTGCTTATGTGTGCATTATAAGCAATGTTATGCAATTTGTTGTAGATCTTGACGTATAACTGAAGTATGGTACTTGTATTTGCTTAACTTCTATATGTGTAAATATTTAACCAAGAATCACGCTACCATCCCAAATCATATTTCAAATGTCGACTTTACTCACTCACTCTCTGGTCTATCAATATGCCTTAAATGCCTAATTGTATGCGTCAATCAATAGACCTTAAGTGGGGGTATACCCCCCTTAGGTCAAATTTTCAAATTGTTTTCTCTTTATTTAATCCAGAGCAGAATTGAATGAGGATTATAATTCTGAAAACCGCTTAGTGAGACATCTTTCAGTTCTCCAGTTATCACTGTTTTTCTGTATGACGGTCTGTCCGTCAAATTGTAAGAAAGACAGAAAACCGACAGACAGACAGATAGACTAGATTCCACCAAACATTAAAACTGAAATCATCGGAAATGAAATCAGCGACCCCGAAAACCCCCGTAATGAACATTTTAGCTCGTTGGTGTGCATCCTTCGTCGCATCCTTCGAAATAAATAACCAACCTGAACACAGACAGCCAATTTTGGCGCGAAGGTTTAATCTTTGAAGGGCATTTTCTCGGAATGATATTTTTCATTTTCAAATTAATACTCCTCCGTCATTTTTCAACCAATTTTCTTCATCTTTGGCTCATTAGAACGAGCTTTGAAAGCTCTTTAAAAGTTATCTTCTGAAATTTTAATAAATATTACCATTTTTGTAATTAACCAATTTTAATTAACAATATAATATTTAATTAATTTAATTAATTAATTAAAATAAAAATGGCTAATTAAAAATTCTATAAGTAGTAACTATAACTAGTAGCAATTTTAGTGAAATCATTAATTCGCCGCCAGCCAGCTAGGGGGAGGCTATATATTTTCAAATTTTCCTATAGAGGCTATTAGGCCTTCCATACAGTGGTTGGCCATGACAAAATAGCAATATTATCATTTAACACTAAATGACAATCATTAAAAAAAAGGTTCATGGGGGGTTACCCCCCTTTAACTTTGCGTTCAGGTATTTGTCAAGCCGCAAACAAGAGGACTGATAGTGGGAAAATGTTATAACTCAGTAGTTAATGTATAATGGATTTAATAATGAAAAGTATAAAGTTTTAAGAATATTTAAGAATGTATTTTTAATACATGGCGCTCATAAAATTCCAGAGGATTTACTATTTTTTTTAGAATATATTTAATGTGTTTTCGAGTTTAGTTTTGAGTCAACCCATAATCTAACTAATTTAATGCTATCGGTTAAATGACAGTGAACCTTTAGGGACAGGCAGGCATGGAAATCAATAAACTTGATCACTGGTAGGAAAAGCCAACCAACCACCAAGGTTAAGGTTGAATCTCCAGCTGAACGCCTAAAAGGTTGGAAGAACCACTTTGAGAAGCTTCCAAACAATGACAGGGTATTGTGTGATAACTTTGAGGTACACCATGTATCTGAGTCTGTGCTCAGAGATATCCCCATTGTTTACATCTCCTTTGCTGAAATCAAGACTACAGCTAGTCTTATCTATCATTAATCTCGATTGCTGCAAAGCTATACAACATAATTCTATTAAATCGCATCAGGGATCCTGTTGTTGAGAGACTATTACCTGGGAACCAAAATGGGTTCCGTAAGGTCGTGGGACCATGGAGGCTATTCTGGAACTCAGAAGGATAATCAAAGAGTTATCAATAAAGAAAGACAGACAACTGGCTATTATCTTTGTTGACTTCTTTAAAGCAAAAAAATGTTCAACAAAAAAATGCTCATACTGGCAGCATATGGGATTCCTGAGGAAATGATTGCAGCTATCAGATCACTCTATGATGGTTCCACCACATTTGTGTCTACTTCTGATGGTGACACAGATCCATTCAAAGTCTTATGGGGAGTCTTTCAGGGTGACACAATTGCACCATTCTTATTCATAATTGTTGTTGATTATGTTCTACGCATGTCCTTAGACCATCCTAATAAATGGGGGTAACACCCCCCCCCCCCCCCTTCTGGCACAAGAAGTAGAGGGGATCCAGCAAATTACCTTACTGATCTAGACTTTGCTGACGACTTAGGGGTACTGTCGGAATCACTAGAGAGACCCCAAAGTCTCCTCTGCACATTGGAGCAGGTTGTTTCTAGTGTTGGTCTTTTTGTAAATTCCAAGAAGACCAAAATCATGACAGCCAACCTAAACACCCCTCAAGAAATGTCTGATCGTAAGGGCATAAGCTTTATGGACGGCTTGCTTGAGCACGTGGATGGCTTCTGCTACTTGGGATCATGGATAAGACAGTCTGGTGAAGACTTTCGGATACATAAGGGGATGGCATGGGCAGTGATAAATTGTCTGTCCAGGATTTGGAAGTCCCATAGAATAAAACGGACCCTAAAGGTTCGATTTATTTAAGGCAGTAGTAGTACCAGTACTCTTATATGGGAGTCCATGATGGGCTCTAACAGCAGAGGATACCAAATCTCTGGATGGCACTTTCACAAGAATGCTGCACCGGGATCATTGTGTCTAGTACAATGAACATATCTCCAATCAAATGCTACTGTCGGAATTCACCATTATTATTTGAGTTTGTGTTTCACCTTATTTATCATTATTATTATTATTATTTCATTTCGTACATTATAATTATAATCTTATAACTACACAGTATGTCGAATACAGTAGAACAAATATAAGGTAAACAAACTAAGACAACAAAAGGAGGAATAGTTGGATAATTGTGACGGGATCAGAGATCCCGACCGGGTAGGTTGTTTTGTACGCGTCACCGCAGGCTGGGATGGTGTCACTGATAGCTTGGCCGAGGCCGTTGGAGAAAAGCGTTCAGAGTTAATTTTGTTCTTTGGCGTTGTAATATAATAATAATAGCACAGTTAATACGATGGCGGATGACAATATTGCTTGATACCGGTAATAGATGGATATACAGTCGATGTTGATGACGGTAAAACAATATTACCGGTCTGCACTGAAACTGGGTAACTAACTAAACTGAATCACAAACCGGTAGCAGGAGATAATATATGATTGATATACCAATATTACTTCACTCCTACGCTACCTTGGCCTGTTACCTAATGGATGCTCTCCTTTGCCCTTATTGGCTAATACCCTACTTGTCGCCCTTTCACTCTCTGGGAGTGTTTCCCCTTGCTGCTAGCCTCTACTAGCTGTGTCCCCTCCGAGGTGGTTTGACCTCTAACCTTCCTTTGTGTGTGGCTTCGGGGCTTGTGTTGCCCCCCCCCCCCCCCCCCCCACCAATGTTGGTTGTGATACGAGATTAATATTGCTAATCTCGTATCTCCAACATATTGCTGAAAATGCCACCATCCCATTTGCTGGTGGGTAATGAGGTGGAATTGAATCCGCTTACACTCCCCCCCCATGCTATCTTCCCGGTGAGAGAAGCAACTCAAGTGCGCTTCAATTCCGCTGGAACCCAATCTACTATCGGGTGTGGGGTGGAGTTCTTTTCTCGGAGTTGGCTTTCCAGGCCGCTCCCTCTGGGCATGATATTGCTACCCCTTCTTGGTGCAATCGCAACCTATGTTGCACCAAGACATCTGACGTCTCTGTTCGAGACAATTGTGGACTCTTCACACAATTTTCAAAACTTCCACTCTGAACTCACTCTAAACTCACTCTCGGACCCCTCTGTCCCTTACTCTCCTCTTTCTCTGCTCGCTCCCCACACTTGAATTGCACTCCTCTCACTTCCTCACGCGCCAACACCTCCTCTCCATACTTCCCTCGGGACTTACCCCAGTCCATCGGCTTGTGGAAGACAAGCCTCATGAGCTGGCCCCATCGCCACTGCTACACAATGTCCCGTGCCCGCTCCGTGCTCCCCCCAGAACTTGCCCCAGTCCATCGGCTTGTGGCAGACAAGGCCCATGAGCTGGCCCATCCCCACTGCTTCACAATGTCCTGTGTTCTCTACCACTCCCAAAGTGCCAATTTTCCTTATGCTTACCCCTCTCTGTGCTATTATCCTATCTACCTCGCTACTTACTTCTTACCCTTCTACTTACTATATAACTCTCTTACTACTAACTCTATTAACTCTACTAACTCCACTAACTCTACTAACTCTAACGGTACTATGTACCCTAATACTGCTACTACCTACATAATGCTACTACCTAATACCTACATACCACACCCTTCACTCTCTCACTACGTGGCGCTTTCGGTGCCCACAACCCCTCTGCTACTACCTCTATGGTATACCTACATACCATACCCTCTACTCTCTTTCTACGTGGCGCTTTCGGTGCCCACAACCCCTCTGTTACTACTTCTCATGGTATGTCTACATACCACACTCACTCTCTTTCTACGTGGCGCTTTCGGTGCCCACAACCTCTAACTCTCTCGTACTGTACCCTGCTACTCCGTACTATGTACCCTGCTACTACTCGTGGTATGTCAATATACCACACTCCCTATCTTCTGCCTACTTCTAACTCGGTACTATATACCCTCCTACTTCCGTGGTATGCCTATATACCTCACTCCCTATACCTCCCTACTTCTAACGGTACTATGTACCCTCCTACTTCCGTGGTATGTCTATATACCACACTCCCTATACCTGCATACTTCTAACTCTCCCCTTACTCTTACTAACTTCTACTAACTTTCTTACTTCTTACTAACTTCTACAAACTTTCTAACTACTACTTCTTATGAACTTCTACTAACTTTCTAACTACTACTTACTATCTACTACTATTACTTTCGAACTTTCTACTATCTCACTTCTTATTTTATTATTTTATTATTTATTTTATATTTCTGTGTGTGGGAAGGGCGTCTCGCCCTTATTCCCAGCCCCCTTAGTCCAACATATTGGAGGACTAAACCCTAAGGGATTCCTTGATCTTCCATCGATTCTTCCAGGAGGCACTCTCCCACTGTCCCCCTGTAGGTCCTCTTATTCTTCGTCCCACTCTCCTCGTCAATTCGTTGATTCTCCCTCTTCGTTCGTCCTCGTTGATTCTCCCTCTTCCACCACCCTAGAATCGGGTCTTTCGGTCGTCTTCTTTATTTCCTCATGGTCCCCTGGCAGCAAGATGCCACCCTTCATCTTATCGTCGCCTGGCGGTAGAATGAAAAGAAATCGAAAGAATAGATAGAACAGAATGGATAATACTAATCCTATCCCTTTCCACCCTGTCTTCTTATTTGACCTCCCTCTTTTCGGTATGCCTCTCAACCGGACCGGCATCTCCTCTGGACACTCCACCGGCCACTCCTCTGGACACTCCTCCGGGCACTCCTCTGGGCATCTCACCGTCCACTCTTCTCCATCCTCATACCGATAGTTGCCGGTAACATCCTTGTTCCATCCCATCGTCTCTAAGTCTTCCGCGTCGAATCCATTCTCCTCCGCCCACTCTCTTGCTGTTACATCCCCTCCTAACTGATCTACCGACATTATTTCCCTGGAACTATTGTCTATCCTTTCACCATGCTCCACTATGCGTGGTTCCAGATCCATACCCAACTCCTGGTATCCTTCCCCGGGCCGCTTCTCATATGGGACCTCCCCATCGCCCGTCTCTGGTTTCTCCTTTACGTCCTTAACGGTGCCTAATAGCATGCACCCTGATGTCTCCGACACCCTGGATGGAATCTTGGTTTTAATTGGGCCGCTAAGTGTCCATCTGAATAGCGTGAGAATCGCCGTTGGATCCCGCTGTTTATTCTCTCCAAATATGGTCCTTACTCTCTCTTGGGCCGTCGGACAATCCATTCCGACTATGATGGATACCTTAAAGATGTCCACTTCCGGTATTGAGAAATCGATATCGTCCAGGAATCGGTATTGCTCCACCTCTATCTTAGTTGGTCGCCTGGCATTTATGTTGATCGATTGTATTATCTGTATGGGGTCGATGGTCGCCCCATAATCACATCCCGGTGCTATTGCTGATATCTTGCACCGTCCTGTCCTCATCTCCAGGACCTCATCTTTACTCGAAATAGTAGTTACCGCCATCCTACTCGGCCTCGTCTGTAACCCTATCTCCTCGGCCACCCAATTCTCCACCAGCGTGAAGAATGCTCCGCTGTCGACCAGCATCAATGTTGTGACTGATCGGCCGCCCCTTCCTGTTATCCTCAATGGTACTACCCCGAGTAGTACTTTTCTCTTTCTTCTTGCTCCTGTCGTGCTCGTAGCCAGTCTCGTCATCTCCTATTGGTGATGCTCTACACTCTCCGGATCTGTGTCCTTCTACCACGCATCGATGACATAGTCCATTTGCATCCGCGTAGGCTACACGATCTTGTTTAGGCAACACTTGCCAATCCTTACAACTCTTGATCTTATGGGTTCCATCCCTATGCAATTGACATTCGTATCCTGGATTGTAGCGTTCCTTGTATAGCCCTTCACGTATCGCGCGTAGATTCATATCTATCGGTTTAGTGTTTTGGTTATTTTTACTCGGCCTACTGGGTATGTTGGGATTATGTTTGTTCGTGTTTTTATTTTGTTTCTGTCCCTGCCACGGTGTGGCCCTACTCCCAACTAACTGTGGACTAGCAGTCCCCTGCGTGGCCGCATGTGGTAGCGACTGTCTCACTCTCGGGAATGGATCTGTAGGATTATGTTCGGGTTTAGGCCTGTTGTATTCGGTATTTGGCGCCTTCCCCAAACTATCCTCACTGTAGACTAGGTATGTAATCAACTCTGCTTCGTAATTGAGGAAGTTCGACATTTCCTCTAGGCCCGGTTCCGCACCTTTCATCTCCCAGGTGGAGAAGGCGATCTTCCTCCATTTGTTGAGTAGCCAGATCGGCAGTGCCTGCGCTATCGTGGTGATGATATTAGATGCGTTGAGTTCGTATGGCGCATCTAGCGTCTTCAGCACGATTAACGCCTTCTCGACCTTATTCGCGAAGGTCTTTATGTTAACGGGGTTATCCTGTAGGCCACCCAATGTTATTACCCTCAGGGTCTGCCGGATGATCTTGGCTGGGTGTCCGTATTCCCTGTCTAGGGCCCGCCATGCAGTCATGAAGCCACCCTCGATGCCCTGATACTGCCTCACGATGTCGTACACTGGGGCTCCTGTGTATACCTGTAAATATTTTAGGCACTCCGCCTGCGTCAGGTTTTTAGTAAATATTTCATTGCTGTACATGCGTCGGAATTGCAGGTATTCTTCCGGTCTGCTTCTGTCGAATTTAAATGGCTCAACTGGTGGTAGCTCGATCCTGGTCTTGAGCGCATCGATAAGTGTTGCCATTCCCATCGCCTGTGCTTCCAATGGGTTCGAGGGATGCTGTACAGACTTTCCTGTTGGGTGCGGTCCACCCGTCGGGCCTGTCGATCTTTTCTGTATCGGATATATCATTGGGGGTAACGGCCCCCTCCATATCTCCGTGTCGCACGATCTGTTCTGATCCAGGGGGTTCGATGTTCTTATTCTCGGTTGAGTGTATTGTTGATATTGTAATGGGGGAATGTCACCCTGCCCCCCCCCCCCCCACCAGTGTTATGTTTGGTACTGGGGTTGATGTTAATATATTGGGGCCCATTCACCTATCTGCAATAACTCCCCCCTCACCTGGATATATGTTATGTCCCTGCATATTATAGTCATACTGGTGTGCAGGTACCGGTATAGGCCTATCCACTTCTTGCCTACCTACCGGTATGTACGCTGCGACTTCCGAATCTAATTCCGTCGTCCACGCTACCCTATTGCCTACACTATCTCTTCAAGCATGGCCTATAATATGTGCAGTAAGGCCTACAGTATGTCCTGCAGTCTGCCTGTGTCCTTCCAGACCGAAGTTTAATTTTCTCGAATATTCCAAGAAGTCCTCCCCACGACCACTGTACTCTCGATCGGCAGCTATATCCCATCGGGAAGTTTCTCTTCGATCCCCTCTTCCGTTCTCATCCTCGTATTGGTACGTTCTGTACCCTTCTCCTGATGTGCGGTACGTCTCTCCGGGGCGACGGCAATCTTCCAGAGTTTGACCCCACTGACTCCCTAACTCCATCTCTACTACTGACGGTTCACTGTCCGTCCTTGCTCTCCGGTTGCTCGTAGCAACGCTTCTTCTATTCTCTTCACGCTCTTGTGATCTCTCTTCGACCTCCCGGTTAAACTCCACTGTTCTTCTTCTCTCTTCCGACTGACG
Source organism: Nemertoderma westbladi (assembly GCA_032718475.1). Taxonomy (NCBI): domain Eukaryota; kingdom Metazoa; phylum Xenacoelomorpha; order Nemertodermatida; family Nemertodermatidae; genus Nemertoderma; species Nemertoderma westbladi. Next base: position 72,137 of record JAUCBJ010005574.1, read on the forward strand.
TCTTCTCGCTCGCCCGCTCCCGGCGTCAACATCTCTCTCTCTCTGCCTGGGTGGATGCTCCTGGGGATACTCGCAATCCCCCTTCTATTCTCCGTCGTCGGGTGCCGCGGTACATCTAACTCGCCCCGCGCATTATCCGCCGATGCCTGTGGGACATTCTCTGCCCCCCCCCCCCCCCTCGCCACTAATCTCTCGTGGTGGGGCACCCATAGCCCCCCCCCCCCTCCCACTCGCCACTTCTTACTTCAGTACCTCTTACTTCGCTTCTATGCCCCCTTGTGGGACATTCTCTGCCCCCCCCCCCCTCCCCTCTCGTCACTAATCTCCCGTGGTGGGGCGCCCGTAGCCCCCCCCCCCCCACTCACCACTTCTTACTTCACTACCTCCTACTTCACTTCTACGCCCCTCTCTAGTCGACGCACTCTCTCTACTGCGGCTGGGTCTGTTCACCCCCGCCTCTCCCTGTGCAACTGCGTGGCCTTGCAGGCTCCCGTCGGGTTGACTCACCCCCGCTGCTCCCTGCCTAACTACTTGGCATTGCAGGCTCCCGTTGGGGTGCCTCACCCCCGCTACTCCCTGCCTAACTACATGGCCTTGCAGGCTCTTGCTGGCCGGACCACCTGTGTCCCTTGCGTTCGTATTAATAGCACCGTTACCAATATTATTATTTTCTAAATTATTTAAATTATTTGAATTATTTTGTATATTTAAATTAGAATTACTATTACCAGGTAAAAAGTTATTTGAATTATTTTGTATATTTGAATTATGATTATTTTGTATATTTGAATTTAAATTATTATTTGAATTATTTTGTGCGTTTAAATTAGGGTTATTATTTTGTATATTTAAATTAGAATTATTATTTTGTATATTTAAATCAGAATTATTTGAATTTAAATTATTATTACCGGGTAAAACCTTATTTCCTGCAATTAAAGTTTGATTAGGGTTGTCTACTACAGTACTATTAATATTAATGCCTTCTAACGAATTATTATTACCCCCCCCCCCCCCCCCCCCGCCCGTACGGTTACACCAGTCCTGGATCTGTTGTCCGGTGCCTGTAAGTGGGGTATTAACAAATGTCGCCATTACTTCTGGATCCTCGTTAATGCTACCCGAGCCAGCCTCACTCTCAGATAGTCCCAACTGCGCCAGTTCTATTCGGCGCTTTTGCTTAGCCTGATATTGCATAAGCCCCCTTAACCGGGCATGCATATCATCCCGCATGCGCTTTCCCGCTCTCTCTCTCTCTCTATCCTCTCGCAAACTTTGGTTCGCTAACTCTATCTCTCTCACCACCCCCTCTCTACGCTCGCTCTCTACTCTCGCCTCCCGCTCTTTACGCTCGTTCTCTACTCTCGTCTCTCGCTCTTTACGTTCCTCTGCCTCTCTCTCTTCTTGCTCTGTACAGTTCTTCTCCACCCTCTCGGCCCTCTCTCTACATTCCCTCGCCAACTCTCTCTCTTTCTCTAACAACGCAGTTCCCTCATCCAACTGCCTCTCTAATTCTTTCTGGTCTAGCGCCACCATGTCCAGTTGACAAGCCAGATCTATCTCTAACACCCTTCTTGCTTTTGCGGAGGATGTAGCGGACTTATCGGTTGCGATGGACTCCCGTCGCCTCTCTGTCCTACTAACTTTCCCCCGCATTCTGGGGTTCTCGCTAACCGATGAGACTGAATCCTCGGGGTTAACCTCGGGTTCGCCCTCGTGCGGAACCGCCCAACACACTAACTTAATTCCCCTAGCATCCACTAAGTACGGCCCTACATACGCTACTTCAGGCTCCATAACCCCGGATCGCCACAGTTCGAATAGTTCGGTGGCGACCCCCCCTCGCTCTCTCACTCGCCAGTTCTCCTTGCCCAAAACGGACCAGGTACCGAAAATGTTTGTTCGACTCACCTAGCCATTGGTGTAACTTAGGCTGGTTTACCTTTCCTCCCTCTCTGGCCTCCTTTAATAGTTTCTTCGTGGCGTTGTAGGCCCATCGTAGCCGATCACTCGTCCCGATGTCCTCTTCGCCAACATCTCCTCCTCCTCTCCTCGTTCAGCGTCGTACCGGCGGCCCCACCGTCGCCGTTCCGGTGGGCTGTCCGTCGCCCTCGGCCTGTGGCTGGCCGGCGACTTCGGTACTCTGACCGCCGCCGTGCGTCGACTCGTCCCTCCCTCGTGGTTGACGGCCGCCCTCCGCTTGGGGTACTGGATCGTCCCTCGTCAGCGAATCCGGCGTCGCAGGTCGATACTGTCGCATCGCGGCCTCATGGATCGTTTGGTTGGTGTCATCCGGGGTCCGCGGTGGCGTCCTCTCTCCCTCTGATAATCGGGGTACTCCTTGGCTCATCCTCTCCTCTTAGCAGTCACAGTTCGATGGCAGTTGGCTATTGTTTTACTGTGACGGGATCAGAGATCCCGACCGGGTAGGTTGTTTTGTACGCGTCACCGCAGGCTGGGATGGTGTCACTGATAGCTTGGCCAAGGCCATTGGAGAAAAGCATTCAGAGTTAATGTTATTCCTTGGCGTTGTAATATAATAATAATAGCACAGTTAATACGATGGCGGATGACAATATTGCTTGATACCGGTAATAGATTGATATACAGCCGATGTTGATGACGGTAAAACAATATTACCGGTCTGTACTGAAACTGGGTAACTAACTAAACTGAATCACAAACCGGTAGCAGGAGATAATATATGATTGATATACCAATATTACTTCACTCCTACGCTACCTTGGCCTGTTACCTAATGGATGCTCTCCTTTGCCCTTATTGGCTAATACCCTACTTGTCGCCCTTTCACTCTCTGGGAGTGTTTCCCCTCTGCTGCTAGCCTCTACTAGCTGTGTCCCCTCCGAGGTGGTTTGACCTCTAACCTTCCTTTGTATGTGGCTTCGGGGCTTGTGTTGCCCCCCTCCCCCACCCCAAATGTTGGTTGTGATACGAGATTAATATTACTAATCTCGTATCTCCAACATATTGCTGAAAATGCCACCATCCCATTTTCTGGTGGGTAATGAGGCGGAATTGAATCCGCTTACAATAATATTAACATATTAATCATAACAAGGACTATGGACGCAAGGACTATGGGCAATTTTACCATCCGGTTCCCTCCATATAGACCCCAACCCAAAAACTTTACATGAGCAGGTTAGTGTTCGTGCTAAAAACCAGGTGATTTTCCTTTGCAAAATTTTCGCATATAGAGACCATATGCTGAAGGCCGTATAATGATGGACATAAGAGGAAAATATCGTCAGCGTATCCCAGAGCTCCGAAGAAAAATTCCCCCACATGACACCCAACCCCTGATTCACACAATTTAATTAGCAATGAGTCCAGTAGAATGCAGAACAGAATAGGAGAGGCTACCGAACCCTGTCAAACTCCGTTAGAAATGCTAAAATTCTTTGAGTGCGAATTGCCCTAATGCATATAATAAGATCGATTAGAATAAATCCACAGGAGTGTTCGAAGAAACAATGGAGAAAAGCTCAAGGAAGAGCTTGCACCATTCCACCATGTCAAAAGCCTTCGTTAAGTCTAGAAGGCAACCAAATACAGGAGTAGAATGTCTATTGTAGTACTAATTACTTCTGAAACAGTCCATGTGCACTCTGAGGTACTTTTTCCTTCTTGGAATCCAAACTGTAACTCATCTAGCGATAAAGATTGTGTAAGCGGATTCAATTCCACTTCATTACCCACCAGAAAATGGGACTAGTGGCATTTTAGCAATATGTTGGGGACACGAGATTACCAATATCAATCTCGTATCATAACCAACATTGGGGGGGGGGGGGGGGGCGACACAAGCCCCAAAGCCACATAGAAAGGTTAGAGGTCAAACCACCTCGGAGGGAATACAGCTAGTAGAGGCTAGCAGTGGAGGGGAAACACTCCCAGAGAGTGCCAAGGTTACAAGTAGTATATATACAAATAGGTTACTATTACTGCCTATATTTACTAATATCAAAAGACAACAGGAACATTTACTGTTTTCTCAGTCAGCCTCAGCCAAAGCTAACAGCACTATCCCCAGCAGAACGGTGACGCGTACTTTACCAATCCGGTCGGGATCTCTGATCCCGTCACAGTCATTTACTGCACCAACTGCCATAAACTGTGACTGCAGAGACAGCGAAAGTAAAAGAAAATGAGCGATTAGGAGACCCGAGATCCACAGGGAGAAAGGATGCCGCCGCGGACCCCGGACGACACCAACCAAACGATCCGTGAGGCTGCGACGAGACGGTATCGGCCTGCGACGCTAGATTCGCCGACGAGAGATGATCCGGCTACCCAAGCGGAGGGTGGCCGTCAACCACGAGGGAGAGACGAGTCGACGCACAATGGCAGTTGGAGTACCGAAGTCGCCGGCCAGACACAGGCCGAGGGCGATGGACGGCCCACCGGAACGGCGACGGTGGAGCCGCCGGTACGACGCTGGATGAGGAGAGGAGGAGGAGTCGGCAAAGAGGACGTCAGGACGAGTGATCGGCTACGACGGGCCTACAACGCCACCAAGAAGTTACTGAAGGAGGCCAGAGAAGGGAGAAAGGTAAACCAGCCTAAACTACATCACAGGCTAAGTGAGTCAAATAAACACTTTCGATATTTAGTCCGTTTTGGACATGGAGAACTGGACAAGGAGGCAAGAGGTGGATAGGCCTATACTGGTACCTGCACACCAGTATGACTATAATATGCAGGGATATAACATATACACAGGGGAGGAAGGAGCTGTTGCTGATAGGTGTGTGGGCCCCAATATATTAACATCAACCCCAGTACCAAGCATAACACCGGTGGGGGGGGGGGGGGGGGGGCAGGGTGACATTCCCCCATTACAATATCAGCAATATAATCAGCCGAGAATAATAACACCGAACCCCTTGGACCAGAACAGATAATGCGATACGGAGATATGGAGGGGGCCATTACCCCCAATGATATATATCGACACAGAAAAGATCGACAGGCCCGACGGGCGAACCGCACCCAACAGGAGAGTCTGTACAGCATCTGTCAAACCCATTGGAAGCACAGGCGATGGGAATGGCAACACTTATCGATGAGCTTAAGACCAGGATCGAGCTGCCACCAGTGGAGCCATTTAAATTCGATGGAAGCAGGCCGGAAGAATACCTGCAATTCCGACGCATGTACAGTAATGAAATATTAACTAAGAATCTGACGCAGGCGGAGTGCCTAAAATATTTACAAGTTTACACAGGGGGCCCAGCGTACGATATCGTGAGGCAGTATCAAGGTATCGAGGGCGGATTCACGACTGCATGGCGGGCCCTAGACAGGGAATATGGACACCCTGCCAAGATCATCCGGCAGACCTTGAGGGAAATAACATCGGGTGGCCTACAGGATAACCCTGTCAGTATAAAGACTTTCGTGAACAAGCTCGAGAAGGTGTTAATCATGCTAAAGACCTTGGATGCGCAATACGAGCTCAACGCATCGAATAACATCACCACTATAGCGCAGGCACTACCAATCTGGCTACGGAACAAATGGAGGAAGATCACCTTCTCCACCCGGGAGAAGAAAGGTGCGGAACCGGGCCTAGAGGAAATGTTGAACTTCCTCAATTATGAAGCAGAGTTGATTACAGACCCAGTCTACAGTGAGGATAGTTTGGGGAAGGCTCTGAAAGCCGAATACAACAGGCCTAAACCCGAACATAATCCGGTAGATGCATTCCCGAGAGTGAGGCAGTCGCTACCACATGCGGCCACGCAGGGGACTACAAGTCCACAGTTAGCTGGGAGTAGGGCCACACCGTGGCAGGAACAGAAACAAAATAACAACACGAACAAATATAATCCCAACACACCCAGTAGGCCGAGTAAAAATAACCAAAACACTAAACCGATAGATATGAATCTACGCGCGATACGTGAAGGGCTTTACAAGGAACGCTACAATCCAGGATACGAATGTCAATTGCATAGGGATGGAACCCATAAGATCAAGAGTTGTAAGGATTGGCAAGTGTTGCCTAAACAAGATCGTATAGCCTACGTGGATACAAACGGACTGTGTCATCGATGCGTGGTAGAGGGACACAGATTCGGAGAGTGTAGAGAAACACCGACAGAATATAACGAGACTGGAGGCCAAACAATGGCTACGAGCACGGTGGGAGCAAGGAGAAAGAGGAAAGTACTAATCGGGGTAGTACCAGTGAGGATAACAGGAAAGGGATTCCGATCAGTCACAACATTGATGCTGGTCACAGCAGAGCAGCCTTCACGCTGGTGGAGAATTGGGTAGCCGATGAGATAGGGTTACAGACGAGGCCGAGTAGAATGGCAGTAACTACTATCTCGAGCAAGGATGAGGTCCTGGAGATGAGGACGGGAAGGTGCGATATATCAGCAATAGCACCGGGATGTGATTATGGGGCGACCATCGACCCCATACAGATAATAGAATCGATTAATATAAGCGCCAGGCGACCCACTAGGATCGAGGTCGAGAAAAACCGGTTCCTGGACAATATCGATTTCTCAATACCAGAAGTGGACATCTCGAAGGAATCCATGATAGTCGGAATGGATTGTCTGACAGCCCACGAGAGAGTACGGACCATATTCGGAGAGAATAAGCAGCGGGATCCGATGGCGATTCTCACGCCATTCGGATGGATGCTTAGCGGCCCAATTAAAACCAAGATTCCATTCAGGGTGTCGGAGACATCAGGGTGCATGCTATCAGGCACTGTTGAGGAGGTAAAGGAGAAACCAGAGACGGGCGATGGGGAAGTCCCATGTGAGAAGCGGCCCGGGGAAGGATACCAGGAGTTGGGTATGGATCTGGAACCACACATAGTGGAGCGTGGTGAAAGGATAGAGGATAGTTCCAGAGAAATACCGTCGGTAGATGAATTAGGAGGGGAAGCAACAGCAAGAGAGTGAGCGGAGGAGAATGGATTTGACGTGGAAGACTTAGAGACGATGGGATGGAACAAGGATGTTCCCGGCAAGTATCGGTATGAGGATGGAGAAGAGTGGACGGCAAGATATCCGGAGAAGTGTCCGGAGGAGACGCCGGTCCGGTTGAGAGTCATACCGAAAAGGGGGAGGTCAAATAAGAAGACAGGGTGGAAAGGGATAGGATTACTATCATTACTTTCAATTTCATTTCATTCTACCGCCAGGTGACGACAAGATGAAGGGTGGCATTTTGCTGCCAGGGGACCATGAGGAAATCAAGAAGGCGACCAAAAGACCCGATTTTAGGGTTGTGGAGGAGGGAGAATCAATTTCTAGAGAGTTGGAATTGACAAGGAGAGTGGGGCGAAGGACAAGAGGACCTGCAGGGGGGCAGTGGGAGAGTGCCTGCTGGAAGAATCGATGGAAGATCGAAGAACCGCCCTTAGGTTGTTAAGTCGTCCAATATGTTGAACTGAGGGGGGTGGGAATGAGGGCGAGACGCCTTTCCCAACAAAATATAAAATAAATAATAAAGCAAATAATAAATAAGTAAGATAGTAGAAAGTTAGAAATTAATAGTAGTAGATAGTACGTAGCACTAAGTAAGTAGTTATAAGTTAGGGAGTGTGGTATATTGACATTCCATGAGAGTAGTAGCAGGGTACATAGTACCGGAGTAGCAGGGTACATAGTACCGAGAGAGTTAGGGGTTGTGGGCACCGAAAGCGCCACATAGTAAGAGAGTAGAGGGTATGGTATGTAGGTATACCATAGAGGTAGTAGCAGAGGGGTTGTGGGCACTGAAAGTGCCACATAGAAAGAGAGAGGGTATGGTATGTAGGTATACCATAGAAGTAGTAGCAGAGGGTTGTGGGCACCGAAAGCGCCACGTAGAAAGAGAGTAGAGGGTATGGTATGTAGGTATACCATACAGGTAGTAGCAGAGGGGTTGTGGGCACCGAAAAACGCCATGTAGAGAGAGAGTGAAGGGGGTGGTATGTAGATATACCATAGTAGCAGTACTAGGGTACATAGTACCATAGAAGTTAGAAATTGTGGGCACCGAGAGCGCCACGTAGTAAGAAAGTAAAGGGTATGTAGGCATAGCATAGTAGTGGTAGGGTACATAGTAAGAAGGAAGTAGCAAGGTAGATAGGATGATAGCACAGACAGGGGTAACATAAGAAAAATAAAATAAAACAAAGGAAAATTGGAACTTTGGTAGTGGTAGAGAACATAGGACATTGTGGAGCAGTGGAGATGGGCCAGCTCATGGGCCTTGTCTGCCACAAGTCGATGGACTGGGGCAAGCTCCGGGGGAGCACGGAGTGGGCACAGGACATTGTGGAGCAGTGGCGATGGGCCAGCTCATGAGGCTTGTCTGCCACAAGCCGATGGACTGGGGTAAGTTCCGAGAGGAGTATGAGAGGAGTACGAGGGAAGTATGGAGAGGAGGTGTTGGCGCATGAGGAAGTGAGAGGAGTGCAATTCATGTGTGGAGAGCGAGCAGTAAGAGAGAGAGTAAGGGACAACGAGGTCCGTGAGAGAGAGAGTATGGGACAGAGAGGTCCGAGAATGAGATTAAGAGTGAGGTTTTTTGAAAATTGTGTGAAGAGAAAGCACAATTATCTCAAACGGAGACATCAGATACCTTGGTACAACATAGCTCGCGATTGCACCAAGGAGGGGTAGCAACAACATACCCAGGGGGGCGGCCTGGAAAGCCGACCCCGAGAAAAGAACTCCACCCCACACCCGATATTAGATTGGGTTCCAGCGGAATTGAAGCGCACTTGAGGTTGATGCTATCTTCTCACCGGGAAGATAGCATGGGGGGAGTGTAAGCGGATTCAATTCCACTTCATTACCCACCAGAAAATGGGACTAGTGGCATTTTAGCAATATGTTGGGGACACGAGATTACCAATATCAATCTCGTATCATATCCAACATTGGGGGGGGGGGGGGGCGACACAAGCCCCAAAGCCACATAGAAAGGTTAGAGGTCAAACCACCTCGGAGGGAATACAGCTAGTAGAGGCTAGCAGCGGAGGGGAAACACTCCCAGAGAGTGCCAAGGTGACAAGTAGTATATTAGCCAATAGTGGGGAGGGATGAGGGAAGCACATGATATGGAACAGGAAAGCATCCATTGGGTAGAGGGCCAAAGTAGAGTAAGAAGGTGAACCAATATTCAATGTATTAATCATATATTATCCTACAATACTGGTTTACCGGTCAGTCGTGTTATTCAGTTTATTTAGTGCAGACCGGTCATAGTAAATGACCGCCACCGCCATACCGGTAACAATTTATCTGTATTTCTGCTTTCAATCATACATACATTGTGCTATTGCTGCCTATATTTACTAATATCAAAAGACAACAGGAACTTTTACTGTTTTCTCAGTCGGCCTCGGCCAAAGCTAACAGCACGATCCCCAGCAGAACGGTGACGCGTACTTTACCAATCCGGTCGGGATCTCTGATCCCGTCACAGATTGAGACTGAGCAGCATTACCCACTCAAACAGTTAAATTACAAGTGCGGAAAATGCTATAGCACGATAGTTGCAGAAAGAGTTTGGTCACCTAACTTGTCTTTAATAAGAGAGGTATTATCACACAGGCTAACAAAAGAACAGATTGAATAACAATGAAATATCTTCGCAGAATACAGCACCAGAATTAATTAAGCAATCAGAATCAAACCCGAAAAAACGTCTGCCTTGGAGCTTTTCAAGCTATGAAAGCTTCCTGCACTATTTCTGGAGTGATGCAAGGGAGGGAGGCAGTATCACACGAATGTAAGAGTTCATCTATTTGATGTTAAATCATAAGAATGTCTGAGTTGTATGGCTGATTAAACAGAGATGAATATATATTAGCGAAGCAATTTGCAATACCCTGTTCATCATTACAGCCATCTATAGAGGAGCTTATATTAATTCAGATGACTTAATTAGGCCTGATACTTTATGATAAATATTTGTCTCTTATACAGTTATATAATTTATCTATCTATGTATCCCGTCTCTATGGCTAACTGATATTGTCTTCGTGCAGAAACTGTCTTAGTCTCTGTGTCATCTGAAACTACACTACTTCCTGTCTAATTGTCTTAAACTGTCTCCCGTCTTTGTGACTACTATAACTACCTCCAGTCTCTTTGACTTAAACTGTCTCAAGTCGTTATCGGTATGAAATTGTCCCCAGTTTCTATGTAGCTTCTGGTTGAATTGTCTCTATTGATAACGATGGTGACTCAAGTATCTGTGGCTACTGGCATTGACTCAAGTCTCTATATATGGTTTGATTATTGCCAGTAACTTACCGAGACAGTCTCAAGTCTCTGCGACAACTGAGACCAGGTCTCTGAGTCACAATATTTCTGTTTTTCTCTTTGTGTTTAACTTAAAATCTTAAAATAATGAATACTGATTCAGCCATATAGCTACTATTTGTGTTATTTTTGTTAATTACTATGTGTGAACGAACACCTTAGTCTCGTTAACAATAGATTCCACAACCGTTAATGTTTTACTTGTACTAATAAATGATATAACCATATATAATGTATCATTTGGTTCTTGTGTTTGTTATTAACTGTTATTGGATGAAGGGGAGGTAAATACAGATTATATATTGAATAATGTTATTAGTGTTCGTGTTATATTCTACTCTACGTAAATAATGAATCTCAAAAACTTACCCAATCCAGCAATACACGGCTTGTATTTAATAAATAAAATGCACAATTTAGTTGTTGTTTCGTTATCTATCACCTCATTTATGTTACATTTATTATAATAATATTATCGCATCATAAAATACATGCCGTAATTTTCTAATTTCCACGAAAATTTTCTGGTTGTTCTCCAAACAGGCCGAGATTAGTTTATCACATTTAATAATATCAGTGGAACGCTTCAAATGACGCACGACATATTTATACTGTGCTCTGGAAACCCTATGGGGATGGAATACAGCTATTTTCTGATTCATTAGTGCAGCTGGTCGAGACCCAAACACTATGCCCGAATACGGACTCTTCCCAGAACGGTTTTACAATATGAATTCTAGAAACCACCCATGTTGCGAGACTGGCGGACACTCCCAGAGTAGTGCCATTCCCGCACACACACACACACACACACCTGCCGGCCACAATGCCCCAGATAGAGCAGCTTACAGGTCACTAGAATTGATCAAAACCTTAAAGTAGGCTGTACGTGCCTCATTGTGTGACTTTTCTCGACATCCTATAGAGTGACTTTAATTCCACGGCACAGTAAATTCTTAACAATATCCTCTCTGGAGGTTTCCGGATAATGTCTGAACATAAATATGTCTGGGGCTGCAGCCCTGAGATGAGGTGAGTCACCCTCAGTCTAATTGACCTTAGCTGTACCAATGGTGTAATTGTTGCGTCTCCCTCTCCTCAGTGCAACTACAGTAAACCCATCATTATCGTCATATCCCCTGGGAGACAAACGTGTCCCAGTTTGCACTGCCTGAAATGCTGCATGTAGGAGTAATCATAGACACGGCGGTCGTCTTCAATAGAAGCGCTGGACATTAGGTGCTTGTGGCCGCAATAACATAACATCCCTATAAGACTGTTCGGGAAGTGGGGGCACCATACTGGAGCTAGATGAAACTCCAGCAGCTGACCCCATGGTGAATCCTCGCCATACCCTGGATGGGTTATCTCTTTTTTGAGCTTTACTTAGTTTGGACACTAGGTGAGTTTCCAGTTGTACATTTATAGAATTTTGTCATTCATCTTATCATTGAGCATCGAAATTTGTACAGAATTCTCAGTCTCGTGGATTGAACCCGGGGTACTTTATGGGCATCATTCCGGAACTACTCAACATCATCAGACTATCCCAAATATCTCTGAAGTTGGCGAATGTAGCACTTCTGTCAGGAGTCACGACTCACCACCTCCAAGTCGAATTACTCATATAATGCCATCTTGGCTGTTAAAATCTGCTCTGCTGTTAAACGAGATAAACAAGTAGAGCTTGTGTCAGTAAGCGTCAGCTATGACACACCCTGAACAATCAATGTTAAACAAGTATTAACAATAAAAACTGGGACCTCATTACCACTGATATCAGTAGTTCCATTAATGGTGCCAAGACCTCCTGCTCCAGGGCCGGCACCCGCACCGCCAATAAAAACTCCCGTAGACCCAGAGGAATGGCGTGCCAGATCAAAAACAGTCTGTATGTAAGCAGTTGTTGAGTAGTGCAAGAGTGCATATAGTACATATGTACGTACAGGTTGTTGTAGGTTTTGGTATTGCCTCGGGTAACCTAATATCAAATATATTTGAAATTTTATTTGAATTATCTTTATCTGACAATAAACATATATATAATCATAATGACTAATAATGAATACTGATCTACATGCATATAGCAACCTTGTTTAAATTGCAAACAGCACAATGCAAATTACAGAGGATGACTACATCAAAGAAACACTTTAATACAGCACTAGGCCTAATGTATATCTACGCCACATAATAAACATCTAATTAATATCCACTGTGTGAAAAATAGAAAAGATTGTATATAAATATTTATTTTATGCTGAGACTAATAAGAAACTGCATCCGCAATTAATCACTAGTATCCTCTGCACTGACACAACAAATACTATATTTTTGTAGTTGATAATAAACGTTTCGCAGTATCATTTCTCTGGTCATCATTCCCTTGTGCATCTACTAAAAATGATGAAGGAGTTTTAACAGATGATAGGATATGTTGTCTTTCTTCTGAATTTGATATACTTTCTTGCTGGAATATATTATGGCCTCGACAAATGTAGTAAAGTTGGACTCCGGCCGCCAGTGGAAATATAACTATTCCAAATAAACTCATTGATGAAGATGCAGTTGGAAATCCATATTGTTGGGAGAAAGCAGCTCCAATAATCGGTCCTAAAGATATAAGTAATCTGTAAATATTTCTCAATCATAGGAAGGACTCATCCAATAATATGATGATACCAATAGTATCTATCATCTTATTACTTAGATGATTGTGTAGATGATCATGGTTTTACTGTCTATAAAATTTAGGTTTAATAGAATCGTAAATAATTGTTTACTAACCAATCATAAATCCTATAGCTGCTGTTGCTCTATATGCCGAACCAATCACGCTGTGAGTTTCTGGGGCATCCGGCCACCCCCGAACTCTAATTGCGATGCGAGTTTGTGTCTCCAAACTCGGTACAAAAGTGAATCCACCTAAATCATATAAAAAATAAATTAATTTTATAGATAGGATGTGCATGTGCAACTTAAGACTGCCTGTTAGTCCGAAATGTATGTATAGTGGTGGCTAAACCCCCAGTGATGTTCTTCCTCATTTTTCCATTTCTAAACAAAACAACTATAGTACATCATAAAATAAATAATTTAGACAATTATGTACCTATTAGCAATACCAAAATCGTGTCCATTATGAGAAGACAAGGCAAGGGGCAAACCCCAAAAACATGCGTGTCTTGGAAAACCCAAGGCATAAGACCTGAACTGGAAGAGGAAGGCAGTTGGATAATAACATAACGATTTGGATATTTTTTTATTTGTTGGATTTGACAAGTTTAAATTATGAGTGCATCATTATATACTAGTATTAAAGTCTAACAATAATTTCAGTTAGTATAATAATTAATGAGCCACACTAAGCCTAAGTAATAACTATTTATATCATTGTGTGCAAAGTAGGACTTTGCAGCTCAAGCGACCCAAGCATACTACTAGGACTACTAGGATCGGCATGCTGCATTGCAGCTGCATTTTTAAGAATGCTGTGCCGGCTTGTCAACAAAATTGCACCGCCACAACTCCCTATCACCCATGACATTTGCTAGATCATCCGCATCTTTAAGGCCAGTGTCCTTTAAGATGCGTCTCAAGAAAGTCATGGGCTGTCCACCATGCTTATTCACTCCATGAGGCTGCCAAAGTACAAGATTATGCACTGGCTGGTCCTCACGGCGAAAGCAATGTCCTGCAAAGCGGAGGCGATTTTGTTCTAGTGTCAAGCTTGGGGGAACCAATGAGACACCTCCAATGTTATATAGTGTCTGGTTGGAGATGTGTGCATTGTACTTGACACAATGTACCCGGCGTAGCATTCTTGTGAATGTGCCATCCAGAGATTTGGTGTCCTCAGCAGTTAGAGCCCAGCATGGACTCCCGTAGAGGAGTACTGGAACTACTGCTGCTCTAAATAATCGGACCTTAAGTTTCCGATTAATTCTAGGTGACTTCCAAATCCTGGAAAGCCTATTCAAGGCTGCCCATGCCTTTCCCTTACGTATTCGAAGGTCCTCACCTGACTTCCGGATCCATGATCCCAGGTAACAGAAGTCGTCCACATGCTCAAGCATACCATCCTTTGAGCTTATGCTCATCCGATCAGAGACTTGCTGAGGATTTTCAAAGTTAACTGTCAGAATTTTGGTCTTACTGGAGTTAATAAAAAGACCAACACTAGAAGCAGCATGTTCTAATGAGCTGAGGAGCCGCTGGGCTCCCTCTAATGATTCTGAGAGTACTCCTAAGTCATCAGCAAAGTCTAGATCAGTTAGGTACTTGGCAGGATTTCCTCGACTTCTGGAGCCAGTAGGTGGAGTTATCATCACCCCATCATCATTATGATGATCTAAGGACATGCGTAGAACATAGTCAACCACAATAATGAACAAGAATGGTGCAAGTGTGTCTCCTTGGAGGACGCCCCATGACACTTCAAATGGTTCTGTGTCACCGTCAACAGTAGACACAAATGTTGTCGAACCATCGTATACTGATCTGATTGCTGCAATAATTTCATCAGGAATCCCATATAATGAAAGTATGCTGAACATACGTGAGCGAGAGACTGAATCAAAGGCCTTGAAGAAGTCAACAAAGATAACAGCCAGATGCCTGTCTTTTTTTTTTGATAACTCTTCAATTATCCTTCTAAGTGCCAAAATGGGTTCCATGGTCCCACGACCTTTACGGAACCCATTCTGATTTCCACGTAGCAGTCTCTCAATGGGATCCCTGATGCGATTTAATAGAATTCTATTGTATAGTTTTGCAGCAATCGAGATCAATGAGATTCCCCGAAAAGAACCATAGAGTGTTAGGTTGCCCTTCTTGGGAACTGGCACCAACTTATTTGTTTTCATTTCTTGTGGGACTCTTGTTGTACGGTACATGTCTACTATGATGGGATAGATGAGCTTTAAACACTCAGGTATTTTAAAGACCTCAGG
>JAUCBJ010005575.1:0-22477 GCA_032718475.1 Nemertoderma westbladi
CTGTCTTTCAATTAAAGTATCAAGGTGAGGTAACAGTTTATACTTTCGATAATTCAAGCAGTTTTCTATAGTTCTTACCAAAAGGCCGGTGTTTCTGGCTTAGACAGCAATAACAACAAAGTATCAAGTAAAAACAGTAAGACTGAACACTCTCCTTATGATCGGCTGAAAAGCTACACGTCGACAGGAAAAATCGCTCTGATTGGCTCAAGCCAAACAAAGAACCATGCATCTAATGGCTGTTTCCATGTCAGCAACCAGCTGTTAGATGTCGTAATATGAATCATCACGGCTAAGCTGTGAAAGGTAGTTGGTGCATTACAGGTTTTTTGCCTTACCATGTCCGCCAAAACACGTATATAGCAGAATGATTTTTATGTCCGTTAAAACACCTGTAAAGGTACCTTGCGGGCGAGGGTAATATATATACAGTCAGAGAACCCTTGTAGAGTATTCCAGCGCCTGGGGGGGAACTGGCCAGCCAAGGCAAACGTATCAGTTATCCCACAAAAGCTTTTACAACGCTCGTGACAAGGAATGTCACGGGGCGTAACCAAAAAGAATGATCGATCACGAATATATCAAAGTAACATGGTTTAAATTTCCCACCAATAGTTGTTAAAACTCTTAGAGTAATGCAAACAATTCGGCGTTTTTGTCATGGTCGTAACATATACATTTTGTAAAAATCTGTATTGTTTGAAGGGTCGTAGATAGCTCAAACTGAAACTTAAACATCCAATATTAGGTCTCTGTGGGTAGAAGAAAACGTGAAAAAACACATAAAAAAAATTCACACGAAAATATTAAACTGTAATAAAATATACTCAAATGTGTTCTAAGATATTTTTGAGGATAAATGGACAAATTTTACATGAATTTTAGTCGCGTTTTCTCTGAGCTATTGCAGATTCAGCATTGGAATTACAGATTTTTGGCTGTATTGTCAATAAAGTAAAATGTTTAAGCTACAAAATGCACCAAAAATTTTCTCAAAAAGACAAACTTCAAAAAATGACTCTCAGGTGCATTTTCCATGGAATTGCCCAGTTAAGTGTTTTTAATCAAAGCCACAATTCCGGCACCGGCACCACGATCAACGATTTCGGAAGTAACAGACTCCGTCAACAACACTCAGGGTTTAAAAAATACAACTATAAGGCAACTTGTAACTGGGCGATCATCTATCTGATAGTTGAAAAAGACTGTCTGACAGTTGGTATCAGACTATCTGATAGTTAGCGCCCCATGGGTAAATCCTTACCCCATGGGCTGTTACCTCTCTGACTGACAGCGCAACAGCCCCTATAGCCTAAGGGGGGTAGAATCAGGGCGTGGTCAGCTGACCAATGAGAGACCATCACATGTCGGGTTTTAGGAAGTGTATCTGGTTGGAGGCCAATAACGTGTAAGCCTAAGGGCAGTAAATTTCCCCCCTTACATATATTAATGGTCACGAGTGTATTCTAACCAGTTGGCATTTACTCATTATAGATGATGAACAGTTTTTCACCGTCAGCCGCAATTAATACTGTAATACTGATTGTGCTGTAATCATTCAGCGGTAACTATAATATAGTTACCGCTGAATGATTACAGCACAATCAGTATTACAGTATTAATTGCGGCTGACGGTGAAAAACTGTTCATCATCTATAATGAGTAAATGGTCAGAATATTATTCTGACCTACTGTATTATAATAACTGTTATGGTAATAACCAGCATCAGAGAACTCATATTTTACTAGGCCTTCGGCCATTCAGTATACCCTTAACGCGGCGACGCGTCGTCAACTTCATCAGTCAACCCGGTCGGGATCCTTTGCCAACCAGGATCCCAGAGAATATTCAACAACTGATTTTTGTTCATTTGGTAATTGTCATATAACAAAATGATGGTTCTATTTGACAATCTCCATTGCTATCTGTTCAAACTATCCTAAATATGTCTTTCTCTCTACTAATTCCATAGTATTTTGCTATATAATTTCATCTTGTTTTCGTATTATTTTGTTTCAGTAACTTCATCTGGTTAGTCATTGTTATTTGGTTTTCCTGTTATGGTAACATTTGTTTTATTTTTATCTGTTTCTGTACTTGTATTTGAATATCATATTATTATGTCATATCTTTTTGTCATTGCAGTTGTAAATATTATTGCAGTTCTAGTGAAATTATTGAATATTATGGCACATTATGTTGCGTATTTAACACAAATTGTTGTCTGTAATATACCAACTAACTATTTCTACTCAAAAAACTAAATCGATTTAATTTTACAGACACTAATGAGTGTGAAATGGGAGTGGAAACGCATAGTTGCATAGCAACTGATACCACCACTGGAAGTTGCACTGATAACCCATCGAGTTACCAATGTGACTGTAACGATGGATATGAACCAATTATTGGTGACCCAGTTCATTGCCAAGGTTATATTATACATATAACAATATATTATACTGTAGTTGTTCCTTGCAGATACTACAGTAGTTTTCACTGAATTTCAGTTACTATGAAAGTAACCCGACGTAAATTGTTCTACATTTTATATATCTACTCTCAGATCATGGGGGACTTGATTGAAATTAGAATATTGATGAATTCCAAGATAGCACCATTTTAACGAATTCATTAAAAAGGCATTTTACGATTAAAAATAGTTTGTTGAAGGAATGTTCTTACAGTACAAGTTAATATTTTACGATTAACAACTAAAAAATTTTTTGTTAACCCGCTTGTTCTCCTGTGTGGTTACTTAGAAAATAATCACAAATATTGACGCGTGGTAGGTTTCAAACCACTTAGAGAGATTATACTCTTTCTTAATATATAATTATGAAAGTCATCATTAATTAATGATGACAACTATTGGTAACCTCTGCCGGGGTCGGACACACACTACCAGTGCCACAAAGATAGGATCTCGAGTACTATTAGCTGTTACGAACGAAAAAGCGTCACATGAAAGTTTTTAAGTGATGTTGTACAACCCCCCTTCCAAATGTAATGCTCTAGCCCGTTCATATTTAAGTTTTTAAGTAATGTTGTACGTACAACCCCCATTCCATCTGTAATGCTCTAGCCCGTTCATATCTAAGTTTTTAAGTAATGTTGTACATACAACCCCCCTTCCATCTGTAATGCTCTAGCCCGTTCATATTTAAGTTTTTAAGTAATGTTGTACGTTGTATTATTACGAACTGGAAAATGTTTTACTTATCCAATATAATCAATAAACATATAAATGATAAAAATAATAATACAAGCCAAACCCCATCACCCGAACACTGTATATCAATTGCCTGTTGAATAGGATCCAACAGCTGTTAACCTATAGTATAACCACCACCAGATACATACAGTTAGTAGTTCATTTAGTTCATTTAACACATAATACCAAACTAGTTAGTATGATACCACATGCCCCCCTTAAACCCCCTCCCCCCCTTGGGGTGTCACACCAAAGAATTTTGTCACACCACGAG
Organism: Nemertoderma westbladi; assembly: GCA_032718475.1. NCBI lineage: Eukaryota > Metazoa > Xenacoelomorpha > Nemertodermatida > Nemertodermatidae > Nemertoderma > Nemertoderma westbladi. The sequence goes on from JAUCBJ010005575.1 coordinate 3,490, forward strand.
AATGGGTCCCTCGACGTGGTTGCACCACAGACCAGCCATCCTGATCTACTGTAGGCGAACTTTGTGGTATTGGCGTGGGAGCAACATGACTATCCGATGTGGTAGGGGTATCCGCTTGGAATACTGGCCGAAGGAATCGCCTATTACGCCAAAGTGTTGACCCATAATCTGTACGGACGAAATAACTTCGGTTTCGTTCATTACCGCCGTACTGTTGTACGTACTGTTGCCATTGTGTCCCATTTATTTGATCGAGGGTTTTGTATCCGAACATGCTCGCCTGGCTGGAGAACAGACAAAACATGAGACCCACGGTCATTCAGGCGGGAAGCGTTATTACGAATGATTGACACTTTAGATTCAGCTGCTCCACGTTGCATTTCCGTTATCCTGGCATAGTTGGTCATAGGCAATGTTGTCCGAGTATGGTGTCCTAGTCGCCATTGGGTTGGATTGAGGCCATCTTTTCGAGGTGTGTTGCGATATTCTAACATAGCAATGGCGAAATTGATTGTGGTTGTGTCACCTGATGGGCTCACCTTTATTAACATCTCCTTCATACTCTTCACAGCAGCCTGGTGGTGGTGAGGGGACGAAGGGTCATGGTTTATGTTATTGTCTGAGCAGAAGGTCGCAAACTCGTTGGATGAAAATTGCGAGCCATTGTCTGTAGTTAGACGTCGTGGAAAACCAAATTCCTTAATCCATGACACCAAATGGCCGATTGTATGTGATGTGTTCACCCCTCTTTTCCCGCATCTGTATACTTCGGGCAACCAGAGTATTTATCCGTAATGACTAAGTACTGACCTCCTGCATTAAAAAATAAATCTACGGATATAGCCTCACCTGCAAACACTGGTCTTATGTCGTGGATAAATGGCTCTTGTCGGTAACTTGCTTTATGGGTTTCACATTCTGGGCAACTGCGAACCTGGTTGGCCACATCATTTGTAAGCCCAGGCCAAAACACGCACTCCCATGCGCGCTGAAGAGCTCTTTCCTGTCCTTGGTGTGCGGCATGGAGCCCAAGTAGTATCTTGTGACGCATCTGCTTCGGGACTACGATGCGACTGCCATATAGGAACATACCATCATAAGCCGATAGGCCATCCCGAACAGCCCAGTTAATAATAGCTTATGGCTTATGGTTTAGTATAGACACTAGGGGCTTATGGTCGACAATTAGATCAAAATGGGCCCCACGGAGGAACAGGCCACATTTTCGAACCGCCCAAACTACCGCTAATAACTCAATTTCTGTGGCTGAGTACCGAGCTTCAGTCTGTGTTACCGTTCTGGAGCCACACTGGATAAGACGCCAAACGATGTCTGCTTCTGTGGTATGTGGCTGTTGTTGCCATAATGCAAAACCCAGGCCTTTAGACTGTGCAGCGTCAATCTCAAGGCGCATCTTTAAGCCTGGATTATAGTGGGCTAACACATGGTTCGAAGTTAACACTGCTATTAGGTCATCAAATGCCTTTTACTGAGGGGCCTCCCATACAAATGGGACCTTAGGCGATAGTGGAACTGGCGATTGTGGTACTGGAAATGATGACAAAGCCTCAACTAAGTTGTTTGACATTCTGTAACCCTCTTCTGATAAGTTGTAGCCACACCATTCTACTTGAGGCTGTGCATAGACAAATTTATTACGATTCAATGTGATCTTATGACTGCGACAGCGCTGGAGAATGGTGCGCACTCGATCCTCGTGAGCATCAGAATCAATATCACATGCCACAATGTCCTCAACGATACTGTATACGTTAGGTATACCCTGCAGCGCATCATCGATTCGGCTATTGTGCTCGTCACCAGCACTGATCAAGCCCATTACATTTCTTAAGAACCTCATACGACCCCATGGTGTAATGAAGGTGGTCAGGGCGCGGCTCTCCTTTGCTAAGGGCACCTGCCAGTACCCATGACACGCATCAAAAGTGCTGAACAGCCTCATTCCCGGCTGAATCTGGGCTACCTCATGCGCTGGTATCCTTGTAGGGTAGCCTGGTCGCCGCACATGCCGATTTAAAGCAGTGAAGTCGACAGTAATTCTTGGTTCTGTCGAGTTTTTCTTAGGGACCATCACCATTGGATGCACCCAGTCAGACACCTCATGTACTGGCACCCTCTCAATTACACCTTTGGACTCCATAGCTAATAACATATCATGGACTTTTTCTTGCCAATGAATTGGTATTGGGTATGGTCGATACCTAGCTGATGGCACCGCACCCGGCTTTAAATTAATTACCATTTCCGGTCCAGCCATTGTGGATAATGGTGTATCATCATGTAGTTCAGGGAATACATCCCCAAACTCTGCAAACCAACTCTCCTTGGTTGCTAATACACCTTTAGCTGGAGCTGCCCTTACAAGAGCTGGTAATAATTCCATATCTGGGGACATAGCTTCCCATCCCACTGATGTAGGTGTGATTTGAGTTGAATTCGAAAGTGCTGACAGAGAGAACTGGCTATCCAACTCAGTACTATATTTTAGCAGTGCACCAATTGTTGGATTTTCCCACCCAGACTGGGCTACTGAAACAGGCCATCCAGGCGGAATAAGACCCAAAGCAATACAACCCTCTCGTGATAACAATGGTGTACGAGCATTTTCTAGAACATGGACCATCGCTGTATACACTCTATCATATAGCTGGAATTTAATACTCACCACCCCAAACGACGCTAATACATGACCATCTGGACCAGTGAGAGTATCATGGTCGGGGCCCATTTTGACATCATGGCGCCCCTCACCGAGAATGGCCAAGTCCTGACATGATATAATGTTCGCGAATGCACCTGGATCACATAACCAGACCATTGTAGATGGGTCCCCACCATCTAAACTGGAGTGAATTGGGACATCAGAATCGCCTTTAGTAATGCTTCCAATAAACAAGTGGTTAATAGCCCCTGGGGTTTTGGGCTTTACTGGGGGATTGTTCTTACCTTGGCGGCAAACTCGACCAAAATGACCTGATTTTCCACAAGTATAGCATCTCACAACACGTGCTGGACATAGCCAGGGGAATGGTTGGTCAATCCACAGTTTTTGCAAGCCGCTGCATTCTGTTGGCTATGGCTCTGCTGCATTTTAACGCTTGTGTCCCGCGCGTTTTTGCCTATCTTATAACTTGAGCGTGAAAGTGCGCTTACTGCACTATCATCATACCATAGCTCACCATCGCTATCATTATCATCTCGCTGATGAACCATGGTGACTGGTAGTGATCCTTGGGAGTTAAGTTTCCCATCCACTTCAATGCTTGACTCCATTGTACGGCACGTCTGAAGTACACCATCCAACTTTAGGTCTTCTAAAGGAGTTTTAAGAATCTCCTGGCGAATGCGGGCATTCGCCAACCCAGAAACAATTTTGCCTACCAAACGCTCTTCTTGATGTGCCGAAGCATTGATACAATTTTCCCACGCACAGGCGCTGTCTAAAACGCGGAGGGCTACAAAGAAGTCATTGAACTTCTCACCACGACCCTGAGTCCGTGCGTGAAATTCTCCACGGTCTAGTAATGGATGTCTATTTTTCCGAATGTGGCGAGTTAAAGCATTGATAATGCCACCCACATCTTCAGTATCTACTATAACAAGTATACCCTCTGCCCAGAGCCTTAACCACTCCTCGTGAATGCAATTACGAAGGGCTGCACGCTGCACTGGCAATGTTTCCTCAGCCAGGCGGAGTCCCACCTTGTAGTCCTCCCAGCGATATTTCCAATCTTCTAACATAGTGAGTGTCATTGACTCGGGTGAGCCTAACTTTGGCGTTTCCATACGAAGTGGACGGGTCCCCCTAGCTGCAGTAGGGAGTGGGCCCCCTACTGGAGGTTGGCGACTGCTGACGATCATATCATGAAGCACTTGTTGATTAGCTGCTGCACGATCGTCTGATTGTTTAAGAAGCAAGGCCATACCCTTGAGAAAGTCCGAGCTCACACCGCTGGCTTCCATGGTAGTAGTCGCTTGCGCTTCCTCTAGTTGTTGTTTTAACAACCGGACCTCTTCTTCTAGGTCTGCTTTAGTAGGCATAACGTGTTAACCAGTAACATAGATTGCCGAGATAAAACAGACAAAATAAACGAAATATTACTGTATAAATTTTTTCACACACTGCGCCATGTATTATTACGAACTGGAAAATGTTTTACTTATCCAATATAATCAATAAACATATAAATGATAAAAATAATAATACAAGCCAAACCCCATCACCCGAACACTGTATATCAATCGCCTGTTGAATAGGATCCAACAGCTGTTAACCTATAGTATAACCACCACCAGATACATACAGTTAGTAGTTCATTTAGTTCATTTAACACATAATACCAAACTAGTTAGTATGATACCACAACGTACAACCCCCCTTCCATCTGTAATGCTCTAGCCCGTTCATATTTAAGTTTTTAAATAATGTTGTACGTACAACCAACCCCCCTTCCATCTGTAATGCTCTAGCCGTTCATATTTAAGTTTTTAAGTAATGTTATACGTACAATCCCCCTTCCATCTGTAATGCTCTAGCCCGTTCATATATAAGTTCTTAAGTAATGTTGTACGTACAACCCCCCTTCCATCTGTAATGCTCTAGCCCGTTCATATTTAAGTTTTTAAGTAATGTTGTACAACCCCCTTTCCATCTGTAATGCTCTAGCCCGTTCATATTTAAGTTTTTAAGTAACGTTGTACAACCCCCTTCCATCTGTAATGCTCCAGCCCGTTCATATTTAAGTTTTTAAATAATGTTTTACGTACAACCCCCCTTCCATCTGTAATGCTCTAGCCCGTTCATATTTAAGTTTTTAAATAATGTTGTACGTACAACCCCCTTAAAAATCTGTAATGCACTAGCCCGTTCATATTTAAGTTTTTAAGTAAAGTTGTACGTACAACTCCCCTTCCATATGTAATGCTCTAGCCCGTTCATATTTAAGTTTTTAAGTAATGTTGTACGTACAATCATCCCCCTTCCATCTGTAATGCTCTAGCCCGTTCATATTTAAGTTTTTAAGTAATGTTGTACGTACAACCCCCCTTCCATCTGTAATGCTCTAGCCGTTCATATTTAAGTTTTTAAGAAATGTTGTACGTACAACCCCCCTTCCATATGTAATGCTCTAGCCCGTTCATATTTAAGTTTTTAAGTAATGTTGTACGTACAACCCCCCTTCCATCTGTAATACTCTAGCCGTTCATATTTAAGTTTTTAAGTAATGTTGTACGTACAACCCCCCTTCCATATGTAATGCTCTAGCCCGTTCATATTTAAGTTTTTAAGTAATGTTGTACGTACAACCCCCCTTCCATATGTAATGCTCTAGCCCGTTCATATTTAAGTTTTTAAGTAATGTTGTACGTACAACCCCCCTTCCATATGTAATGCTCTAGCCCGTTCATATTTAAGTTTTTAAGTAATGTTGTACGTACAACCCCCCTTCCATCTGTAATGCTCTAGCCCGTTCATATTTATGTTTTTAAATAAAGTTTTACGTAAAACCCCCCTTCCATCTGTAATGCTCTAGCCCGTTCATATTTAAGTTTTTAAGTAATGTTGTACAACCCCCCTTCCATCTGTAATGCTCCAGCCCGTTCATATTTAAGTTTTTAAATAATGTTTTACGTACAACCCCCCTTCCATCTGTTGCTCTAGCCGTTCTTTTGTTTTTGTTGTTGTACGTACACCCCCCTTCCATCTGTAATGCTCTAGCCCGTTCATATTTAAGTTTTTAAGTAATGTTGTACGTACAACCCCCCTTCCAACTGTAATGCTCTAGCCCGTTCATATTTAAGTTGTTAAGTAATGTTGTACAACCCCCCTTCCATCTGTAATGCTCCAGCCCGTTCATATTTAAGTTTTTAAATAATGTTTTACGTACAACCCCCCTTCCATCTGTAATGCTCTAGCCCGTTCATATTTAAGTTTTTAAGTAATGTTGTACGTACAACCCCCAATACATCTGTAATGCTCCAGCCCGTTCATATTTAAGTTTTTAAGTAATGTTGTACGTACAACCCCCCTTCCAACTGTAATGCTCTAGCCCGTTCATATTTAAGTTGTTAAGTAATGTTGTACAACCCCCCTTCCATCTGTAATGCTCCAGCCCGTTCATATTTAAGTTTTTAAATAATGTTTTACGTACAACCCCCCTTCCATCTGTAATGCTCTAGCCCGTTCATATTTAAGTTTTTAAGTAATGTTGTACGTACAACCCCCAATACATCTGTAATGCTCTAGCCCGTTCATATTTAAGTTTTTAAGTAATGTTGTAAGTACAACCCCCCTTCCATCTGTAATGCTCTAGCCCGCTCATATTTAAGTTTTTAAATAATGTTTTACGTACAACCACCCTGCCATCTGTAATGCTCTAGCCCGTTCATATTTAAGTTTTTAAGTAATATTGTACAACCCCCTTCCATCTGAAATGCTCTAGCCCGTTCATATTTAAGTTTTTAAGTAATGTTGTACGTACAACCCTCCTTCCATCTGTAATGCTCTAGCCCGTTCATATTTAAGTTGTTAAGTAATGTTGTACAACCCCCCTTCCATCTGTAATGCTCCAGCCCGTTCATATTTAAGTTTTTAAATAATGTTTTACGTACAACCCCCCTTCCATCTGTAATGCTCTAGCCCGTTCATATTTAAGTTTTTAAGTAATGTTGTACGTACAACCCCCAATACATCTGTAATGCTCTAGCCCGTTCATATTTAAGTTTTTAAGTAATGTTGTAAGTACAACCCCCCTTCCATCTGTAATGCTCTAGCCCGCTCATATTTAAGTTTTTAAATAATGTTTTACGTACAACCACCCTGCCATCTGTAATGCTCTAGCCCGTTCATATTTAAGTTTTTAAGTAATATTGTACAACCCCCTTCCATCTGAAATGCTCTAGCCCGTTCATATTTAAGTTTTTAAGTAATGTTGTACGTACAACCCTCCTTCCATCTGTAATGCTCTAGCCCGTTCATATTTAAGTTTTTAAATAATGTGTTACGTACAATCCCCCTTCCATCTGTAATGCTCTTCTAGCCCGTTCATATTTAAGTTTTTAAGTAATGTTGTACGTACAACCCCCCTTCCATCTGTAATGCTCTAGCCCATTCACATGAAAGTTTTTAAGTAATGTTGTACGTACAACCCCCCTTCCATCTGTAATGCTCTAGCCCGTTCATATTTAAGATTTTAAGTAATGTTGTACGTACAACCCCCAATACATCTGTAATGCTCTAGCCCGTTCATATTTAAGTTTTTAAGTAATGTTGTAAGTACAACCCCCTTTCCATCTGTAATGCTCTAGCCCGCTCATATTTAAGTTTTTAAATAATGTTTTACGTACAACCACCCTTCCATCTGTAATGCTCTAGCCCGTTCATATTTAAGTTTTTAAGTAATATTGTACAACCCCCTTCCATCTGTAATGCTCTAGCCCGTTCATATTTAAGTTTTTAAGTAACGTTGTACAACCCCCTTCCATCTGTAATGCTCCAGCCCGTTCATATTTAAGTTTTTAAGTAATGTTGCCCGTACAACCCCTCTTCCATCTGTAATGCTCTAGCCCGTTCATATTTAAGTTTTTAAGTAATGTTGTACAACCCCCCTTCCATCTGTAATGCTCCAGCCCGTTCATATTTAAGTTTTTAAATAATGTTTTACGTACAACCCCCCTTCCATCTGTAATGCTCTAGCCCGTTCATATTTAAGTTTTTAAGTGATGTTGTACGTACAACCCCCTTTCTATCTGTAATGCTCTAGTCCGTTCACATTTAAGTTTTTAAGTAATGTTGTACGTGATACCCCCCTTCCATCTGTAATGCTCTGGCCCGTTCATATTTAAGTCTTTAAGTAATGTTGTACGTACAACCCCCCTTCCATCTGTAATGCTCTAGCCCGTTCATATTTAAGTTTTTAAGTAATGTTGTACAACCCCCCTTCCATCTGTAATGCTCTAGCCCGTTCATATTTAAGTTTTTAAGTAATGTTGTAAGTACAACCCCCCTTCCATCTGTAATGCTCTAGCCCGTTCATATTTAAGTTTTTAAGTAATGTTGTACGTACAACCCCCCTTCCATCTGTAATGCTCTAGCCCGTTCATATTTAAGTTTTTAAGTAATGTTGTACATACAACCCCTCTTCCATCTGTAGTGCTCTAGCCGTTCATATTTAAGTTTTTAAATAATGTTTTACGTACAACCCCCCTTCCATCTGTAATGCTCTAACCCGTTCATATTTAAGTTTTTAAGTAATGTTGTACGTACAACCTCTGTTCGCGCTTTTAGACCTTTAGCAGTTTAACCTGCCAAATTGGGATGTCTTCTAGATAATAAATCGTCTTTAGCCTATGACAAGTATTTGATACACTACATTAGCCGAAGCCAGTCTATGCGCGACCATTCACCCGCTGGATATACCTGGGAGACTGGATTTGGAAGCCTAACCGTATTGCGGTGTAGGCCTACTGTATTATTCGACTGATCGTAATATATAATCTCTGACAAATATTATTCACTTTCGGGAAATATTAACAGTTCCTTTAGGACGTGGCGCTCTAAATATGTAAACAGAGTTATGACTTAAACTAGACACAACGGGATGGCTATAGATTCACGTATATGGCGCATTCTTTAGGAGATGCTTTGTTATCAGTCACAATCATACACAATACTGCACAATGCTGCACACCGATCTGCCGACCTTCACTAATTTTAGTCACATACAAAGAGAACAACAACCAATACATGTAGTGCCTATGAAATAGCATTAGATTCACTTCAAAACCAATTTAATGTAAGTTGCAATCGTTATATGTAACCGGTCTCTCTTACCTTCAGTATATCAAGAAGATTGGGGGTTTGTAATTATTTATCGGTATTCCAAATATAATAATATTCCATCAACAGATATAATGAATAACCGACAGTAAATAGCAGTAAAAATGCGGTGTTTGTAGTTGACAATATGATTAGGTGAGTGAGTTGTGAGATGCGCTAACAGATATACGTTCTATAATTAAGCCTATTAATGTTGGGCTAAAGACTGAAAACACATAGATTCCAAAAGCCAGTCTTCTGGGCTCAGGACAAAATGCAAACATTGACCCATAATGCATTGCGCGATTTCCCGGAGGTTTCTGTACAAAAAGCAGGAGAATCGCTCTGATTGGTTGACCGAACAAAGAAACACCAGAGAACAAGGAAAAAGCTACACGTGTACAGCTCAGCTGTTAGCTGTCGTCATAGTAACTACACTGTTTCAAGAGGATCTAGCGCATTGCGTCATAGAATTGCTAATTATGTCCGCTAAAGTACACATACAGAAGAAATGGCTTTTTATGTCCACTAAAACACCAGTACAGTAAGGATACGGCTTTTTATGCCTGTTAAACCAATTACAGAGTACTTTGCGGGGAAAATAACCGGCTAATTCCGCAAAAGCTTTTACACCGCTCCCAGAAAATGGGATTTAAGTCTATAAAATATAAAAAATCACAGTTTCTAAAATATAAAAATACTCTAAACAGTTAGTCTTTCTTATGCGGACGGCATTTACGCAGTTTTTTGAGGCTAGCAAGAGTCCTTTTCTCTTTGGGGCGAGCCACCTTACTAGGAGGGCTGTAACTCCTGGGTGAAGGGTGCAATACAATTGCATCAGAAGGTTTAGGATTACGATCGGTGTATCCGCCGGTCGAGGTACCTGGTTGATCGATATCAACTTCAGTGGAGCGAGGTCTAACGGCCTTTAGGGCGCGTCTTAGGACAGCAGCTCCTACGGGTCCTTGATGGGTCGTCTGGACAATGGCGGTAGGTGGACCGTGAGTGGTGAGAAACTTCCTCGGTTTAATGGTTCTTTCCAGCTCGCGTTCTCGGGCTCGATATTCGTAGGGCCGTCGAGATACTTCCTTGTCTGAGGCAATTATAACACAACCGCTTATCCCACATGACTTCCCGTCTCTCCGTTAATGATTTCTTCAGGAATTCATCACACATATTCAAACGGTGGGTCCCGTCACATAGCACACATTTCGGTTTGATGTTACTTACTTTATTTTGAATAACATTGTGCACACTCGTTCTTTCTTCGAGCTTTCTCACCTGAATTCTCTTAGGAGACGTAGGAGGAGTTTTTCTTACCTGCTCTCTCCTGTCATTGGTTCGAGACTTGAATTTACTTACCTGTTCTTTAGGCGTTTTATTGACATAATAAGATCTTTCAGTGTCTTTCCCGCTATCCTCTCCTTGAGAAGTCTGGCTTTCGCGTCGTCGGTATAACACACTGGTGTTACTTTTCTCCTAGAAACGGGTTTCTCACTTACCTTGTTTTCCGGTGTCTTCTCTCTGGACTGCTTTAGGAGCTGTAATTTCACTTCTCCATCTAAGAATGACATGAGATCAGCCATGGTAGGGTCTCGTCGTTGTTGTTCCATCATATATAACACTTTCTTATCCCAGCGTGTACCTACTCCACCCTTCGGTAAAGTAGAAGCCACGGCTCCAATAACCATAGAACTCTGATATTCATGAGACTTACCTAGCCAATCTAATTGTCTACAGATCTCTTGAATCTCATCGGAAAACTCTATTATCCCGCTGCTAATGAACTTTCGGGGCGCTACTAATTTTGCATACAAATATTTAGCTATGTTATTCCTATTACCATACCTGATGTTTAGTGTATCCCAAACTTGTCTTATTCCATCTGGATGTCCAATAAACTTTAACGCCATTAACTTGGGAGATCCTTCCAAGCACTCGATGAGGAATCTAAGTTTCTCTCCATTTGATAGCACAGAGTTCTGTATGTTATCTTTGTAATATTCATTAAAAGGTAACCATTTCATCTCATCTCCATTGAACTTGACTATCTCTCCCACCTTTACCGCTTGACGGGCTTCGGTTCTAGCCATTTGGCGCGTAAAACTTTCTTGGGCCATCGTGTTATTTAATATCGAGTTATCGGTATATAAATTTCTCGGATTATTATCAAGTCTATATGGAATATCATTGTCAACAGGTTTATAATTACCCTTAATAGGGTTTACTATAGGAGTTTCCACTTCGCTAGCAGTATAGATGCGTGTAGGCTCCACACCTTGCGCATGAAATACTTCAGACCTAACAGGTTGACACATTGTTACAGGGGGTGGTGGTATACCCTTTTGTGTATTTACTAATTTATCGCGTTCTAACGCGATACTTTGCTGCACTTCTTGCAACTCTAACCTACTTTCCCTTACTGTGCCCTTGAACTGCTTAACAGTCTCCTGCATCTGCCCGAGCAGGAGATCCATCCCCCGCCGTCTCTCATCCACCCACTCGACCGCCGATGCGGGAGCCGCCAACGTTGTAGCGGGCGGACGAGGGACAATGGGCGACAAATCATTAATATTTCGCTCGGAGTCCAAGACATAAACTGTCTCATGGGCTGTTCTGCTGGGCACAGGTAGCTTAGTGCTATGCAAAGAGAATTTAGAGGTAGGTTCTGGGAGTACAGGTGTCTCTGTCACCGAAGGGGTGGCTTCGAGAACAGGCCTAATTATTTCAGGCTCATCTACTATAGTAGGAGTCTGTCTATTTTAATAATTTGGTCTATAGGTTCTGTACTACCTAAGTCTGTGCTAGTTAGTTGTTTTCGAACAGCTAGGGACAAATCAGGCAATATCTGACGGTGGGACATTCTTCTACGTCTGCTGAGACGAGATCTATTTCCTCGACCTTCAGTATCGGTGGTATCGCCTTCCTCAGATGATGTATATCCCTGTCTTTTGGGAGTAGATCGATTCATCATCTGCATATTACTAGCTGTTAACTGTTTATTTATGCAGTCTTGATTCTCTTGAATATTTTCCAACTCTAGTTGGGTGGTCTCTTCAGATGCTCTTCTTTCTGCTTCTGCCACTGCTCGCTTTCTTTCCGCTTCTACTGCTGCTGCTGCCGCTTTTCTTTCTGATTCTGCCGCTGCCGCTTTTGCCTCTGCCGCTTTTCTATCCACTTCTGCCGCTTTTCTTTCTGCTTCTGCCTCTGCTGCTGCCGCTGCTGCTATCTTTCTGTCTTCTATACGTTTTTTCTTTACTTGTTCTTCTTCGACTCTAGTGATGCGGAGGCGTTCATCAAATTTAGCTTGGTTTGCAGCTCTCATATCCGCATCGATTGCGTCCAACACAAGCTTGGCTCCTTCACTATTAGGGCTAAGCCCCTCCAGCCTTCTCCAGCCAGCCTCCAGCCATCCTGTGTATGTCTTCCCAGGCAGCTTCCGATAAGTCAAACGGGAGTCCGGGTCCGGGGAAGTTCCATTGCGACTCGACAATAGACTTCAGTTCTTCCCTTGTGTATCCCGCATAACTATCCTTAGTCGATCGCTTACTTCTCGCCCAATCAATCTGGTGTTCCTCCACCGCAATCAATAACCTAGTGAGTACGGCTGCGGGAAGGATGAGAAGGGGGTCCGAATAAACTGCATCTGTCATCTTTGCTCCGTGCTCGGGTGTCAGATCTACAGTATCCGCACTACTGGAGCTGTCGGGCCGCTGAGAAATAAGTTCTCGGCTCACGGGTTGTTGCTGTTCCGCTGCTTCTTGGTCCCGCTTGACCTGAGCTCTAGTGCCTATGACAGACCTACGGTGTTGGACCAGCCTAGGGTCTGATATTACTACTGGGGGAATGATCTTTCTTACAGTAGGAGGTGAGTTGAACTTCGGTCTCACACGTTCCACACTCCTGTCTGGGTCACAGATGGTTGTATCTAGGAGACTGTCTGACAGGTTTTGCTTGGTGTCAGACATGTTTGTTTGTACAGTTGAATGCCTACTGCTATGTTGCAGTTAAAGCAAATCTAGTAATTCAGTATCAACTGATAGCCTAGTAATTAATTACCGATATCGTCACTGAATGTAACTTGATATATATATAATATATTAGAATACCGGTATGCTTATAGTATATATAAGTATTATTACAGACTAGGTTTGTCACAGAATACCGGTATATAATTTTAGCACAAATATATATAAATATATAATAGGCCTATCGTGAATTCCGGTATACAGTTTACACTTATAGTATATATAAGTATAATTATGGACTAGAATTAATTACAGAATACCGGTATAATTTCAGCCTAAATTTATAAATATATAATAGGCCTATCGTGAATACCGGTATACAGCTTACACTTATAGTATATATATAAGTATAATTACAGACTAGAATTGATTACAGAATACCGGTATGATTTCAGCCTAAATTTATAGAAATAAATATAATAAGCCTATGGTAAATACCGGTATGTCAATTATTTTGGAATAATTGAATTTCTGAATTTTAGGGGTTACTTGGTTACTTTAACTTACTTTATTACCGTTATTTAAGCAGTAGTCCAACTGATATTAAGACCTAATTGTTGTATGGCAGGCCTACTATTTATAAATCGTTTGAGTTGATTTATAATATATATACCCGTTTTAATGGGTTTTTGTCAATATTTGAAATAAATGTTATTATTTCTGGGGGGAGTCACTACACAGAAGCTGTGCGCTCTCAGTGAAGTGCTACTTGTTGGACACTAAAACAAATAATTCTAATTTACCTAAGTTACTTAATATTACAAATTACGTACAATTCTGGGTGAGATTACAATCTCTAAATAAACACAAAAATTTACAAGTACGAATTTTTAGGGTAATTTTACAAGAAGTCTACAAACCAGCCTAACAAAGGGTTAGAAAATCTGGTTATTACAACGGACAGGGTACTACGGTATTTGAAAATAATAAGTAGTAGTAAATATACTGTGTTGTCCAGATAGGAAAATACCACCGTCTGACGACTTATAGCCGTATCGCTATAAGTACTACGTTATGTATCACGGAGTGTTCCTACCTAGAAGTTAATTACCGCGGTCTACCAGAACCAACGTGCCTATTAACCACTTTACAACACAAATATACTGCCTACACACTAATTACCTTCGGAAAGCGCTGTACACTAAACCCTAAATTAGGTACAAGTACTTATACAACCAATAATCAGTAGTTAAAAATACTTGAACAGCTAAAAGAACCACGGTATCTGCTGGAGTGACCGGGGCACAAAATCACCAGTCTTTACCTACTCCAAGCAGCCCTGATGTAGTACCGGGGATAGTTTAACTATAACGGTATATATAACAAGCACAATTACTGTAGGAATTAACTTGGGGATATGAATGTTGCGAATAATTGCATAAACTCTGAATAATAAATATTACGCTACGCGTACAGACTACTCAAACAAAATGCAGACCAAATGCTGACAGACTACTATCAAGCCTAAACAAACTACGGTATATGCAGACTCCGAAATGGTTAGTTAGTATGCGTTCTAACCGAGTAGTACGACTTATTCTTTTGAGGGGGTTTACCTCACAGCTCTGGCAGCCCCTACTTTCCTAACTAGTACTTTTTCGGACATACGCTCTACACACACTACAGTCCCTTCAGACTTAACAACAGTCAGACAACAGTCCAGCCTACAAATTATATGTACAATCTGAGCAGGCTTACACGCCTTCTGCTCAATATTGGCCTACAAATAAATAAAACTGACAGAAATAAGTAAAATCCCAATAAAAACCAGGCGTCCCCGATTACTTATTAAGACCTACCGGTATATAATTATCAAAATCGAATAATACTGCTGTACCTGTACTGCTGTAAGTACTGGTCCGGGTGGTTAGGTAGTCAAGCCTACTGGGTACCGGTTGCCGGTACTTCAGCTTTATTGCCTACCGCAATACAGAAGCTATATCTGTTATTGTTCTTACCAGAACAATAGACAACTATATCTTCCAATTGTACGTATATATCTGTTATTGTTCGCGCTTTTAGACCTTTAGCAGTTTAACCTGCCAAATTGGGATGTCTTCTAGATAATAAATCGTCTTTAGCCTATGACAAGTATTTGATACACTACATTAGCCGAAGCCAGTCTATTCGCGACCATTCACCCGCTGGATATACCCAGGAGACTGGATTCGGAAGCCTAACCGTATTGCGGTGTAGGCCTACTGTATTATTCGACTGATCGTAATATATAATCTCTGACAAATATTATTCACTTTCGGGAAATATTAACAGTTCCTTTAGGACGTGGCGCTCTAAATATGTAAACAGAGTTATGACTTAAACTAGACACAACGGGATAGCTATAGATTCACGTATATGGCGCATTCTTTAGGAGATGCTTTGTTATCAGTCACAATCATACACAATACTGCACAATGCTGCACACCGATCTGCCGACCTTCACTAATTTTATTCACATACAAAGAGAACAACAACCAATACATGTAGTGCCTATGAAATAGCATTAGATTCACTTCAAAACCACTTTAATGTAAGTCGCAATCGTTATATGTAACCGGTCTCTCTTACCTTCAGTATATCAAGAAGATTGAGGGTTTGTAATTATTTATCGGTATTCCAAATATAATAATATTCCATCAACAGATATAATGAATAACCGACAGTAAATAGCAGTAAAAATGCGGTGTTTGTAGTTGACAATATGATTAGGTGAGTGAGTTGTGAGATGCGCTAACAGATATACGTTCTATAATTAAGCCTATTAATGTTGGGCTAAAGACTGAAAACACAGAGATTCCAAACAAAAGCCGGTCTTCTGGGCTCAGGACAAAATGCAAACATTGACCCATAATGCATTGCGCGATTTCCTGGAGGTTTCTGTACAAAAAGCAGGAGAATCGCTCTGATTGGTTGACCGAACAAAGAAACACCAGAGAACAAGGAAAAAGCTACACCTGTACAGCTCAGCTGTTAGCTGTCGTCATAGTAACTACACTGTTTCAAGAGGATCTAGCGCATTGCGTCATAGAATTGCTAATTATGTCCGCTAAAGTACACATACAGAAGAAATGGCTTTTTATGTCCCCTAAAACACCAGTACAGTAAGGATACGGCTTTTTATGCCTGTTAAACCAATTACAGAGTACTTTGCGGGGAAAATAACCGGCTAATTCCGCAAAAGCTTTTACAACCTCCCTTCCATCTGTAATGCTCTAGCCCGTTCATATTTAAGTTTTTAAGTAACGTTGTACAACCCTGTTAAACAGGGGCGATCAGGAGCGCGCTATTACTACTGCACAACTGCTAAACACAAAACCGCTACTTACCGTTGGATGGCGCTAACCTGCCGTCCGCTAATATATTTTACTAATTTTTATACGGCTCCTGCAAATCGCTTGTTCCTTTCTCTACCGATCACTCGATAGAGAGCTAACTGTTCGAATCTATGAGCCACGCAGGAATAACCAAAACAATAAACCCGAATCGGCTCCCTAAGCTACTTAAAACGAGTGTTAGAGGCTTGCCACTCAGAGTATATTCTTGTCGCCTAATCTTACTGCTAAAATGCGCAAATAAGCGCGTTTTTTCTAATCGCAAATACTGGGGTTCCCTAACGGAATATGTGAATGTGAGAATATTTAAATAACTCAAAATGGGACCGAATGTCCTATCGGGGACCGGTGCCGTGGGTCTAAACTTGCCTTCGGCTGGCTTTAGGCCAGCAATTTACTACTGCGTACTGGATACTGCTATCTAGCTTATTGTCCGCTAAATTCAAATAACCGCCCAGCGTGAATAGTTTACAGTACTCCAAATTATTACTTTAACTACTCTCCGCTATGCTGCGTACAAATTCTTAATTTTACTAATTAATTACAGTCACAAATATAAAACAGCGTACTAATTACTAAGTGTTCCAGAATGCGCAATTCTAATTTATTACGCAACGGGTTACACTAGTAACAGCCTAAATACCGTATTAATTTTGCCTAATCAGTAATTATTTATCGTAAACTAAGAAATAGAAATCAATCAAGTGAAAAGGGCGCCTATCTAAGCATTCATAATTTAATCAGGCACACTTTAGCAACACACCAATCAGCGTAACAATCAATAGTCAATACTTCCAAATTTGTAGTTCCCAATGTACCATTTACAGTCTGCAGTTCGCAATGTAAAGCACGAAGGCCTCTCCCGGGTACATGTAGGCTTCCTAACTAACCCGATTCCTGCCCCCCTAATACTACAAAATAGAGACAAAATCTGGATCATCAGCCCCCTAATTACTGTACCAGCGATCAGTCTTCCCTCTACACTGCTAGCCCTCCGACCGCAACGGTGACCCCCCGCCAGCGTTGCTTGCCTTTGAATCCTCCGCACTCCCTTCATCGCTACACCCCAGTGCGCCCGTCGCGCCTACCGGTACCTTAGCCCTCCATTTAATGAGTAGCTACCGAAACGGGGCATGCAATCACACAGTCTGACAGTCTAAAGAAATCCCGTGGGATTATCGCATCTTAATCACATAGAACCATTAATCAAAGGGTAGAAATCATAGTTCTGATTGTAATTGGCAGTAATCATTGAGATCGATTAAGAATCACAGCAAGAAATAAGCAGAAATTACAAATTTGCGAATTATTGCAAGAAAACAAATGGAAATACAGAATACACAGATTGAGAATCAAAAGAATAGTGAGATTGAGAGATTATGCACAAAAACTGAGATTAGTGAGATGCACCTACCGGAAATACAGCCGATTTATAGGTGATTCATAAAGGATGATGCAATAATCCTCTGATTGGTTCCCCAATCCGCGCTACCATTAGACCAACCTGGAAGCAGCTAGGCCAATAAGGAAGCCGGATTGTGAACCTATTCCTCCTTGGAATCACAAATTACCACCATATATGGTAATTTTGGCGTTGCTTAATTTAGCGGTACTAAAAATACGGTACATGAAATTTAATTTAGCGCAAATATAAAAGAAATTAAAACAAATCTACAGTTAGTCCTATTGAAGCTAATAACAGCAAGCTTATATCAAGGGTTTCATAGGAAACTTGATACCGTGGAACTATTTACTTATATTTTACTACAAAATTACATAGGTAGGACTACATACTGTATAAAATGGATAGATTCACAAATATGGGCGTTTTATTTTCCTTATCTAAATATAATCGCGCGTCTTTATGGCTTATCTAAATAATTATACTGTATGATGGCTAATATAGGTACACAGCGCCATATATCGTAACAAACCCCCTTCCATCTGTAATGCTCTAGCCCGTTCATATTTAAGTTTTTAAGTAATGTTGTACGTACAACCCCCCTTCCATCTGTAATGCTCTAGCCGTTCATATTTAAGTTTTTAAGTAATGTTGTACGTACAACCCCCCTTCCATCTGTAATGCTCTAGCCCGTTCATATTTAAGTTTTTAAGTAATGTTGTACGTACAACCCCCATTCCCTCTGTAATGCTCTAGCCCGTTCCTATTTAAGTATTTAAGTAATGTTGTACGTACAACCCCCCTTCCATCTGTAATGCTCTAGCCCGTTCATATTTAAGTTTTTAAGTAATGTTGTACGTACAACCCCCCTTCCCTCTGTAATGCTCTAGCCCGTTCATAATTAAGTTTTTAAGTAATGTTGTACGTACTGTACAACCCCCCCACCCCCTTCCATCTGTAATGCTCTAGCCCGATCATATGAACGTTTTGAAGTAATGTTGTACGTACTGTACAACCCCCCTTCCATCTGTAATGATTTAGCCCGTTCATATGAAAGTTTTGAAGGAATGTTGTACAACCCCCTTCCATCTGTAATGCTCTAGCCCATTCACATGAAAGTTTTAAAGTAGTGTTTTACGTACAACCCCCCTTCCATCTGTAATGCTCTAGCCCGTTCATATTTAAGATTTTAAGTAATGTTGTACGTACAAACCCCCTTCCATCTGTAATGCTCTAGCCCGTTCATATTTAAGTTTTTAAGTAACGTTGTACAACCCCCTTCCATCTGTAATGGTCTAGCCCGTTCATATTTAAGTTTTTAAGTAATGTTGTACGTACAACCCCCCTTCCATCTGTAATGCTCTAGCCCGTTCATATTTAAGTTTTT
>JAUCBJ010005576.1:0-39294 GCA_032718475.1 Nemertoderma westbladi
CAAGGCGCAGGGAGCGTCGGAGAAGGCGCGAGCGCAACTGCATAAGGAAGAGTTGGCGGAAGCGACCACGGGAGCGCGACAATTGGGACGAGGCCGAGGGAGAAGTACTAGCCGAGAATCTGTCGGGGCTCAGGGAACGTCGTCGCCGGTTCCGGGGAGTGACGCCTCACGGACGCCGTCAACGGAGTCGACTGGAGGTAGATTAGTGTATCTGGGAAGGGGGCGGAAGAGAGGAGCGAGCCCAAAGAACCCAGGAGCGGGTCGATAATACATTATAGCACAGGGCGACAGACTCTAGATATATACATCATCGTCGCTCTGATGTATATTGTAGCATTTGGAAATCTTCGACTAGACTCATATACACTAGTTGAGTTATTTTGGAATTTATATTATGAGAGAGGCGAAGGAAGTGATTGGGGAGACAAACCTGCGGGTTTGGCTTACTCCTTTCACTTGCCCTAGCCAATTTATATATTTGATTTTGTATGTAGTAATCATTATGTAGTAAGAACGAACGAGAAACAATATTTGTAAATTTAATTTGTATGTAATAATCGTAAACAATGAGAGAGATAATATTTTGTAAATTTAATTTGTATGTAATTCATTATGCAATATCTATAGCAATATTTGTAAATAGTAGGACTTATAGTATCAAGTATTTAGATTGGTTGGAAGAAATTTATTTTGTTTTGTATACATCACCTTATACTCTTCTACAATTGGAGGGAAACATTGTATGATTTCCCTTGGAGCGGTGTTACGGTATATGGCGCTGTATCCATAATATTAGTCATTATGCAGTATGTATTATTAGTCGTTATGCAGTATGCAATATTAGTCCGTTATACTGTACGTAATATTAGTCCATTGTGCAGCGTGATATTTTAGATAAGGCATAATAACGCAATGATATTTAGATAGGGAAATCGAAACACCCATATATTTGAATCCATCCATTCTGTATAGTATGTAGCCCTACCTACGTAATTTTGTATTAGGATATATGTAGATAGTTCCAGGGTAGCAAGTTTATTCGGACCCTGGATTTCGTGCTTGCTGATATTAGTTTGATAGGGCTAGCATATAGGGACGCTGTCCTGGCCATTCAGCAGCCAGAGACGTGATCCATTACCATATATGGTAATAATTTGAGGGCATAGGGCTACAATCCGGCCTCCTTATTGGACTAACTGCTTCCAGGTTGGTCTAATGCTAGCACGGACTGGAGAGCCAATAGGAGAGCGATTGAGTCACCCTATTGCATCACCCCATCCGGATCACCTATAAATTGGCGGTGTGCCGGTAGAGCCTTACTGTGTACTGTTCTATACCTCACTGCTGTTGTACTTGCTGAGCTGTCTCTATTCATTTTTTGACGGATATTTTAGTGTATTTTCTGCAATTTGCTAATTTTGATTAGTTTCTTGAAATGATTTGCTAGTGCGATTACTCTTGCTTGTGTTTCTCAATTAATTCCTTCGATTACTGCTAATTACAACTGAACTATGATTTCTACCTTTTGATTAATGGTTCTATGTGATTCTTTTCTGCGCAATAATCCTAAGGGATTTCTGAGACTGTCAGACTTTGTGATTTGCATGCGCCGCTACGGTAGCTATTAGCGTAATGGAGGGCTAAGGTGCCAGTGGGCGGTGGGCACATCGGGGGGTTAGCGACGAAGGGAGAGCGGAGGATTCAAAGGCGAGCAACGCTGGCGGGGGGTCACCGTTGCGGTCGGGAAGTTAACGCTGTGGTATGCAGACCAATCGCTGGTACAGTAATTAGGGGGCTGATGATCCAGGTTTCGTCTCTATTTAGTATTAGGGGGGCAGGAATCAGGTTAGTTAGGAGTCCTATATGTACCCGGGAGAGGCCTGCACGTATCACAACGTTGAGTGTGGAGTACGAATAGTGAGTCGCATAATTGTGGGCTATACAGTAGTTAACTGCATAATTGCGAACTGTGATTGCTGACGCTGATTGGTGTGTTACTGAAGTGTGCCTATGATTGTGAATGTTTAGGTAGGCGCTCTTTTCTCTTTGATTGATTTCTATTTCTTAGTTACAACAATTAGTTACTGATTAGGTCAAAGTAATACGGCAATTTAGGCTATTACTAGCGAAACCTGTTGCGTGATAAATTAGAATTACGTATTCTGGAACTCTTAGTAATTAGTACGCTGTTAAATATTTGTGACTGTAATTGATTAGTAAAAATTAAGATTAGTACGCAGCATAGCGGAGAGTAGCTAAGGTAATAATTAGAGTACTGTAAACTATTCACGCTGAGCGGTTATTTGCATTAGCGGGCAATCAGCTAGATCGCACTATTCGGTACACACGAAACGCTAGTAATTTGCTGGCCTAAAGCCAGCTGCAGGCAATTTTAGACCCAGAGCGGTACTATCCACGAGAGACAAATACTGTACCATTTTGATATTTAAATATTCTCGCATTCACACATTACGTTAGAGAACCCCCAGTATTCGCGATTAGAAAAGACGTAGGTAATAGCGTGCTTTAATAGTGATAGAATTAGGCGTAAGAATACTCTGAGTGCAAGGCCTCTCGCACTCGTCTTAAGTAAGCTTAGGGAGCCGACTCGGGTTTATTGTTTTGGTTATTCCCGCGTGGCTCATAGATTCGAACAGTTAGCTCTCTGTCGAGCAATCGGTAGAGAAAGGAACAAGCGATTTTGCAGGAGTTGTGTAAAATTAGTAAATATATTAGCGGACGGCAGATTAGCGCCATCTAATGGTAAGTAGCGGTTTTGTATTTAGCAACCCTTACAATTTAGTAATATCACGCTCCTGATCCCCTTTACTTAACAGTAGAGCAGTCTTTGTGTCTTATTGGTTAGACGAGAACTTATTAGGTTGGCAGAAGGATATTAACGGGTATTGATCTGTTCAACAGTTCTGCTGTTAGTATAGAGGTCGCGGTTGTTTATCAACTTCCACAAAGGAATAAAAAAATATGTTGGTTTTGGTAGTACTACAGAGCTTCGAGCTCTTTCCCTCTACCATCCTTTTACTCGACGTATTTTTACCAATACCACTAGAAATACTATTCAATCAATCCTAAATCATGGTGAACCAACAAGGGCACATCTGATAAAATGCAGACTTCATAAAGTGTTACTCAAAATTACATTTTATATCCCTACTATCGTAGGGATGTGTAACGTGTTGGTCTATAATTTACTATTTTACGGTTATTTTACTTGAAATGAAATGATTAAGACTTAAAACCGGTAACTATATGAGACCGACATGAATACATAGAGTATTTATTTATTGTGATACATCGTCACTCACAGGTTTCGATGGCGTATTTTTCTCACTGTCAGTGTAGCTACTTGTCGTATATTATCAACACCCGTCTGCGGAATGGTGTTATGTCTCCTCGATTTGTATTCCATCGAATGGAAGTCGTATTCCCCAACCGACATTATATTGGATAATTCGCCCTCACTGACATTTTAATTCTAGAAAAAGAATGAAAATAAATTGTATGAAATATGAAATCACTTTGATTTGATGTAATACGTCTCTTAGTTGGCCGGACCTAAATAAAACGGAAAAAAATAGCAATAAAATACAATAAACGATACAAAATGTTCAATTTTGTAATAAAATATCCTCTTATGACAAATTGCATGTTGAATCAAAATTTTCAAAGCGATTTAGCATATCTTGTTGGAGTTTCGAGATATCATGGATAGAAGATGCTCGGATGAACAATGATGGAAATCAAGTGACCAACCATTCTCTAACTCGTCACATGGTGTTGGTCTCAGTTCTCTAACTCGCCACATGGTGTTGGTCCCAGTTGCGAATTCGTGTCAGTCAGGCCAGTGCTAATTTCGTCACATGATACCTCGTAGTATCCATTGTATATGTAGGCCAAATATTTAAATCTTTAAATCTCGCATCTTAATGTCTTATTACTACTACTACTAGGATTGGCATGCTGCATTGCGGCTGCATTTTTAAGAATGCTGTGCCGGCTTGTCGACAAAGTTGCGCCACCACAACTCCCTATCACCCATGACATTTGCTAGATCATCCGCATCTTCAAGGCCAGTGTCCTTTAAGATGCATCTCAAGAAAGTCAATGGCTGTCCACCATGCTTATTCACTCCATGAGGCTGCCAAAGTACAAGATTATGCACTGGCTGGTCCTCAAGGCGAAAGCAATGTCCTACAAAGCGGAGGCGATTTTGTTCCAGTGTCAAGCTTGGGGGAACCATTGAGACACCTCCAATGTTATATAGTGTCTGGTTGGAGATGTGTGCATTGTACTTGACACAATGAATCCGGCGTAGCAGTCTTGTGAATGTGCCATCCAGAGATTTGGTGTCCTCAGAAGTTAGAGCCCAGCATGGACTCCCATAGAGGAGTACTGGAACTACTGCTGCTCTAAATAATCAGACCTTAAGTTTCCGATTAATTCTCGGTGACTTCCAAATCCTGGAAAGCCTATTCAAGGCTGCCCATGCCTTTCCCTTACGTATTCGAAGGTCCTCACCTGACTTCCGGATCCATGATCCCAGGTAACAGAAGTCATCCACATGCTCAAGCTGATGAGCTTATGCTCATCTGATCAGAGACTTGCTGAGGACTTTCAAAGTTAACTGTCAAAATGTGGTCTTTCTGGAGTTAATAAAAAGACCAACACTAGAAGCAGCATGTTCTAATGAGCTGAGGAGCCGTTGGGCTCCCTCTAGTGTTTCTGAGAGTACTCCTAAGTCATCAGCAAAGTCTAGATCAGTTAGGTACTTGGCAGGATTTCCTCGAATTCTGGACCCAGTAGGTGGAGTTATCATCACCCCATCATCATTATGATGATCTAAGGACATGTGTAGAACATAGTCAACCACAATAATGAACAAGAATGGTGCAAGTGTGTCTCCTTGGAGGACGCCCCATAACACTCCAAATGGTTCTGTGTCACCGTCAACAATAGACACAAATGTTGTCGAACCATCGTATACTGATCTGATTGCTGCAATAATTTCATCAGGAATCCCATATAATGAAAGTATGCTGAACATACATGAGCGAGAGACTGAATCAAAGGCCTTGAAAGGCCTGTCTGAAAATCCGAAAACATATATCTTAATTGGCTATTCGTTATAAGTGTAAAAGGCTGTGTCCTATACATCATAGCACGCCATAACACAGATGGTTGCAGTATATAGGCGGAATGTAGGATTGGCTTACTGGCTTCTTTGTCTCAGATTGCAGTATATAGGTGGAATGTAGGATTGGCTTACTGATTTCTTTGTCTCAGACTCAGCACAGAGGCAAGTGCTGGTGCCTTCTCATTGGCTGGCAGTCAGCTACAAGTCATAGTTAAATTACCACAACTGAACGCAACTCTCTACTCACTCTGACACTCTGAAATTGACTGCACGCACATACCCTCACGCACTGACTGCGGCTGGGGTACAAACTGTTTGGACTGTCTCACTGTTGATTTAATTATTATTTTATATATGCTGTATTTGGATATTTAGTGTTATTGTTATATGTTTGGCACGTCAACCATTAATAATCAAAGTCACAAACTGATTGTTATTTGCATCCCTCGTGGTGAGTGCAGCAGGTTGAGTAACTGGTAGCAGGTCTTACAATTGCCAACACTACGGACTATATAGACTGTAATGTACTACTGCTGATTACTGCTAATTACTGACTGCTCCATAACTTTATGCCTTATGATACTGTACCAGTCGGCCGTTACCCGGTATATACTGACATATTCGTTACAATGATTCAACGTTTGTCTTGAAGCAGTGAAGGTCGATTGCAGGGTTGAGTGGATCTTTCTGTCTTTAATTACAGAATCAACTGATCAATGTTGGATGGATTTGGCACCAGCCGGGAAGGGAAAGAAATTTTAGCATTGAGGACAACGACCCAATAGCCAAACTACAATGCTATATGGAATGCAAATTTACTGCTGTGGTAAGTGACATTGACGTCATTAAATCCTTTAAATCATATATCGATAAAATTCCCGCTATTTTGAAGGAGAATGAGAAATTAAAAAAGGAAAACATTAAACTACATTCTGAAGTTGAATCGTTGTGAGTCTCTAACGATGATCTCAATCAGTATGTCCAGTGACACAATGTCTTATTGCATGGTGTTGCTGATGATTCGAACATCAACGATCAGTAAATAATTACAAAAATCTTTTCAGGTATTGGAATCAACACGAATCTGATTGACATTGTTCATCGAATCATGTAAACAACCCTAACAAGTCTGCTGTGAAGAAATGTCGCCCGATAGTGGTTCGCTTTTTGGGCCATTCTAGTCCTACTAAAGTAGTCGAAAAACGCAAGGAACTCCCAACAGGAGTTTATGCAACGGATCATTTAACACCCCAACGTGCAGCACTTCTTCGGTCTGTACAGTCTCTGAAAGTTCCATGCTGCATATTCATATAATGGCATGGTGACGGTACGCGTAACCCGAAACAGTGCATATCGCACTGTTAATAACGCTGCTATGATTGATGATCTTCTGGCGACAGTCTCTACCAAATCGGCTGTTCCACCCCACACTGAGCGCACAACCGATAACAACGTTGATGCCTTCACCAGTCCTCCAGCTCAGTATTCCGCTACAGCTGGCCCAGTATCCAGTGCTGGCGGCGGTGGAATGCCAACTAGAAACGTGTTTAACGATCTATTGAATGACGATGATGACAGTGAGTGATATTTTAACATTGAACAGCTTGATGGCTTTATGTTACTAAAACTTTACTATGTCCTAGGCTTATTCGATCGGTAATACACCAGATTTGTTGTTATCTATCTTTTGTTAGGTAGTAAAGGCAAACTTATTCTTGTTATATTTTTTAGCAGCTGTCAGGGGTGTCTGCTTAAAGTGCTTTACATAGACTCAAGGAGTACCGGGCAGTTTACTTTTGTTTATATTGTTTATATTTGTTTGTGCGTAACTTTTTTTTTGTGCGTAAGGTTTGTGTGGAATATTTTGTATATCGTGCTTCTTAGATATTTTTCCCTTCGTATTTTCCAGTCACACAAGACGATTATGACATAATTAACTCTTCTGAAGATGAAACTGATAATATAGATGAAAATTTTTCTGTTGGTGAAGTCTTTTGTGACTTAGACCCGAATATTAATTTAATTGATAACACTTTATTAGGGGGTTATTACTCGGAAAAATTCGACAATGAATTTCCAGGCCAAATTTTAAGAATCTCTTAGCAGTCTTCCATTCAAATTGCCGAAGCTTAGTAAAAAACTTTTCATCTATATTAGGGTACCTAGAATCCATCGAAAAAAAGTTTGAAATATTGACTTTTTATGGAATCATTTATATCTGATGAAGTTTCATTAGAACCTCTGAAAATTGACCTTCTACGAAGGTCCGATTACAGATAATAGGAAATATGGTAAAAAATTAAAGAGAGGTAGGTGGACTGCAATTTATATTTCCGATAAACTTAATTGTATACAAAGAGATTATTTGAAAATCAATGGTTTGGAATCTGTTTGACTTGAAATTGAGAGACCAAAAAATAAAAAAAAACTAATTGTGGGAACAATCTATAGGCCTGAATCTTATCCAACCACTGAGTTCATTTCAGTTTTGGGGACGCAACTGGAAATACTTTCAAATAAAAATTATGATATGTAAGCAGATTCAATTCCCTTACATTACCCACCCGAAAATGGGACCAGTGGCATTTTACCAATATAGTTGGCGATGCGAGATTACCAATAATTAATCTCGCCTCATTACAACACGGGGGGGGGGGGGGGGGGGACACAGGCCCTAAAGCCACAGAGAGCGGTGAGAAGTCAAACTACCTCGGAGGGAGAACCCAGCTAGTTGAGGCTGGCAGCAGGGGGTAACACTTACAGGGAGTGCCAAAGTGACAATTAGTATATAAGCCAATAGAGGGCAGGGGAGCACGTGGGGAAAGGTAGGAAAGCAACCATTGGGTAGCGAAGGCCAAATTAGAGTAGAGGTGAAACCAATATCTATGTGTATCAATCATATAGTTATCCTGATTACTGATTTACCGGTCAGTTCATTAATCACAGAGTTGCAGACCGGCAATAGTTTTAACCGTCACTTTATACACTGCTGTTATAATTCTGTATTGCAATTTCCACTATTATTTGTTATGCATACTGTGCTATTATCATTGGAACATTAACAACGAGAAACACAAACTCTGTAATTTTCCCGACGGCCTTCGGCCAAATATCAGTTCAGCAGCCCAGCAGCAAAGTGACGCGTACAACCTAACCCAGTCGGGATCATTGAACTCAATCCCGTCACATGATACAATTATCACCGGAGATTTTAACATAGATCTAATTAGAACATATTCCAAATCAGATGATTATTTAAATACCTTAACCCTATTAAACCCGGGGGGGGGGGGGGTCAATATGACTCCCCCCCCCCCCCCCCGTGGTTTTTTATTATAATTCTGAAACAAACGCAGTTGGGAATCTGAAATTTTATGAATTTTCCTAAAAATCTATTGTCTTCCTAGTAGTGAAAACCGTTTTCAAAAATACTGGGTAGTTTTCGAGTTATAGCGCAATTTTTTAACCCTACTTTTGGCACTTTTTTTGAGACGTTTTTTGAAAAGTACATTTCATTATATATGGATTATAACATCTCTATTTTTTATTTACTCCGGTTTTATGGTGTTAGCAATTGGATGGAATTCATATAAATTGATTTAGAAATTTCAAACTTGTTTTTTTCGGCGGATGCCAAATTTTGGTGCCAGCACCAAATTTAGAAATATGTCAATTTTGTAAATTAATTGTTTGAAACTTGTTTTTTACGCAATTGGGGTTTTTTGGGGTCCTGGTTTCGATGAAATATATACGAGTTGCAACAAGCGTATCAAATTTTGGTGCTAGCACGAAATCTTGAAAATCCATTCAATAGATAAAATTGCTTGTGACTATTTATTTCTTTCGTTTTAAAGGTTTATGGCTGTTCTGAATTCAATGGAATATATAATTAACGAACTAGACATCTCAAACTTGTATTTTTCGGAAGTGGGTGCAAAATGTGGTGCTAGCACCAAATTTTGAAAACCATCAAATATATCAATTGATTGTGTTACCTTGTTTCTTGCGTTATACGGGTTTGTAGGGTTCTGAATTCAATGGAATCAGTAAGAATTTCATAAGAGTTTTCAAACTTTTATTTTTCGCCGGTGGGTAAAAATTGTTGTGCCAGCACCAAATTTTGGAAAATAAGCAAATTGATCAGTAGATAGAATCATCTTGTTTCTTGCGTTATACGGGTTTTTGAGGGTTCTGAATCCGATGGAATCAATAAAAACAGCACTGGATATCGCAAACTTCTACTTTTTGGTTATGGGTACGCATTCCGTAGCAAAGATCTGGCATATTTGAAATGTATTCCACTAGAATCAGCGCCCTAGAAAACCTGTAAATGTGAATTTAAGGCATCGTATAAGTGAATTAAATATTTTGTGTTCTAACTAAAAAGTGCTGGTTACTTGTTTTTTTCATTTTTTTCCTACGCAGAGAGGACTAAACAGCCATTTATAGTAATCATATCATTTTTAAATATTTGCCAATGCATTTTGCGCCCCAGAAATCCTGTATTGAAAAACAATTAGCCGAAAAATGTAACTTTTAAATTTTGTGAAAATCGTGCACTACTTGTAATTTTGGAGCTGCAATATAACCACCGCAGTACATTTTTTCGAAAATTGTTTTTTTCGGTCGGATCCAGACTAGTGATACCTACGTACAAACAAAAATTCAGACGTTTTCGTAAAAATTTGTAGATTTTAGAGGGGGGGGGGGGGTCAATATGACCCTCTTCCGGTATTTGTACAGCATTTTATAGCCCGGTACTAATAGGGTTAAGGTCTCATGGTTTCTCACAAATAATTGATGTACCTACTAGGGTAACCGAATTTCAAAATCGATCGTAGATCATATTTTTCATAATATTACAGATGCCGTCTGTAATTCAGGTGTTTTCCTTTCGAAAATTGGATCCGGGGAACATTTCCCAACTTTTATACTATTTTCTGAATTTAGTACTTATTTCCGTGAGCCTGAAGTTAAATACGTTTGTGACTACTCAAAATTTAACGCCGATGAATTTTTAGGCGAGATTAATGAAAATAAATCTTGGTCGTACTGGGATTCAGAAGACAATAACAAATTTAAAAATTTCTATAATAAATTTGAAAACATATGTGAAAATCATCCGCCCAAAAAAATTCAGACAAAGAAATACACCTCGCGTCGTCCGCGGATAACTCATTCTTTAATAAAATGTTCTATAAAAAAATAAGCTGTATGCTCGGTATATCTCAAAACCCACGGATGAGAATCTAAATAAATATAAAACATACAGAAACATTATACAGCACAAAATTATACAGGGAAGCTGACAAAAATTGATATGTTTGCTGAAAAAAATAAATCGAACATGAGGAAAACAAAAATTGACAAAAATTGATATGTTTGCTGAAAAAAATAAATCGAACATGAGGAAAACATGGCAGACTATAAATGGTGCGCTGAAAAAAATAAATCGAACATGAGGAAAACATGGCAGACTATAAATGGTGCGCTGAGTCGCAATAGGAAGACCAAAATTCCCAACAAAATAAAATCAAATTGTACTGCATCGAAACCTATATTTTCAGAAACTGAAAGTGAAATCGCTAAGGAGTTCAATGAGTTTTTTCCAACGATAGGTAAAAATTTAGCTGACCATATAGTTACCTCAAATAGGTCCAATATTATATTTATTCAAAATAAGCACCATCAGTCCTTTCAATTAAATCGAGACCTCGCCGGTTGAGGTCGAATATCTTCTGTTTCAACTCAATGACTCATCTGCAATGAATGATACGTTCCCAATTAAAATAATAAAACTTGCGGCCAAGCCCCTCTTGATACACTTAAATTACCTCTTTAACTAGAGTATATCTAGAGGATTTTTTCCTGACATTCTAAAATGTGCTAAAGTATTCCCCATATATAAAGGAGGTGACCCCATGGATACATCTACTTATCGCCCAATCAGCGTCCTTCCCGTATTCAGTAAAATACTAGAGAAAATTGTAAATTCTTAACTGCAGTCATACCTAGAGAAATTTTTAATTTTTAACAAAAATCATTCGGTCCCGGACAATTCGGTCCGGACAATTCGGTCCCGGACACTTCGGTCCCGGACAATTCCGGTTTCCGGATTCCGGATTGTCCGTGACCTAAAAAAAAGTATAGTATTTTTATAATTTCAAAAAATTCTAGCTAGTAAATAACACTAGCTACCATAAAAAAAATATCTCTACTAATGTTCTAGAACATTCACCAATATCAAAAAAGCACTAAAAAGCTGCTACAGTACAGGCCACCAGAAAAAGCAGATTTCATCCAATGTGATCACATGTGAACACATTTGTTCAAGTCATCTGATTGGCAGGTTATGGCGAGTTATCTTCTAGATTTACACAGCAGGAGGCTAACTTGTTGGGACCGACAAAGGCTTTGTGTGCGGTGCGCCATATGTTGGATATCAGGTAGATGAGAGAGCCCCCAGTTCGTAACATTGCGGACATGGGCTGTATTGGTAGAGAGAGAACTGCATACAAGACCACATGGAGTGTATGGGAGTGGATGGGTGTGTGGATGGAGGAGCCTAGACCATTGAATAATTAATTTAGTGCAGGGAGATGTCGCGCCAATAGTCTGACACCGAGAGGGCACAGAGAAACACCAGAAGATGCCTTAACATCACTAACTATAGGCCTGCCTACTAGACACTATTAACCGCACACTATAGAGGTAAACAAAATCCTTATCGCATTTCCAGCTACAGTGAGTGACAGTTCGCGGCAAACTACAGAGAGTTTCCAGATTACTAAGCGTTTCAAAAGTATTCAATTGTATCCTTTGGCGAAAAAATTTTGGCTGTTGCCAATTCAATTATGTTCAATTGTCCCGTTCAACAACATTACATTACACTGGTACATATTTGATTAAATGTGTTCACAATTGTACAAATCTGCGTTTTCTGGTGGCCTGTACTGTATTAGGAACCGGACAATTCGGTCCCGGACAATTCGGTCCCGGACTATTCGCTGATTACTGCTAATTACTGACTGCTGCATAACTTTATGCCTTATGATACTGTACCAGTCGGCCGTTACCCGGTATATACTGACATATTCGTTACAATGATTCAACATTTGTCTTGAAGCAGTGAAGGTCGATTGCAGGTTTGAGTGGATCTTTCTTCTATCTTTATTCTTTAATTACAGAATCAACTGATCAATGGTGGATGGATAGAAGGATTTGGCACCAGCCGGGAAGGGAAAGAAACTTTAGCATTGAGGACAACGACCCAATAGCCAAACTACAATGCTATATGGAATGCAAATTTACTGCCGTGGTAAGTGACATTGACGTCATTAAATCCTTTAAATCATATATCGATAAAATTCCCGCTATTTTGAAGGAGAATGAGAAATTAAAAAAGGAAAACATTAAACTACTGTACATTCTGAAGTTGAATCGTTGTGAGTCTCTAACGATGATCTCAATCAGTATGTCCGGTGATACAATGTCTTATTGCATGGTGTTGCTGATGATTCGAACATCAACGATCAGTAAATAATTACAAAAATCTTTTCAGGTATTGGAATCAACACGAATCTGATTGACATTGTTCATCGAATCATGTAAACAACCCTAACAAGTCTGCTGTGAAGAAATGTCGCCCGATAGTGGTTCGCTTTTTGGGCCATTCTAGTCCTACTAAAGTAGTCGAAAAACGCAAGGAACTCCCAACAGGAGTTTATGCAACGGATCATTTAACACCCCAACGTGCAGCACTTCTTCGGTCTGTACAGTCTCTGAAAGTTCCATGCTGCATATTCATATAATGGCATGGTGACGGTACGCGTAACCCGAAACAGTGCATATCGCACTGTTAATAACGCTGCTATGATTGATGATCTTCTGGCGACAGTCTCTACCAAATCGGCTGTTCCACCCCACACTGAGCGCACAACCGATAACAACGTTGATGCCTTCACCAGTGCTCCAGCTCAGTATTCCGCTACAGCTGGCCCAGTATCAAGTGCTGGCGGCGGTGGAATGCCAACTAGAAACGTGTTTAACGATCTATTGAATGACGATGATGACAGTGAGTGATATTTTAACATTGAACAGCTTGATGGCTTTATGTTACTAAAACTTTACTATGTCCTACCTAGGCTTATTCGATCGGTAATACACCAGATTTGTTGTTATCTATCTTTTGTTAGGTAGTAAAGGCAAACTTATTCTTGTTAAATTTTTTAGCAGCAGTCAGGGGTGTCTGCTTAAAGTGCTTTACGTAGACTCAAGGAGTACCGGGCAGTTTAATTTTGTTTATATTGTTTATATTTGTTTGTGCGTAACTTTTTTTTGTGCGTACTACTACTAGGATTGGCATGCTGCATTGCAGCTGCATTTTTAAGAATGCTGTGCCGGCTTGTCAACAAAATTGCACCGCCACAACTCCCTATCACCCATGACATTTGCTTGATCATCCGCATCTTTAAGGCCAGTGTCCTTTAAGATGCGTCTCAAGAAAGTCATGGGCTGTCCACCATGCTTTGCTTATTCACTCCATGAGGCTGCCTGCTTATTCACTCCATGAGGCTGCCAAAGTACAAGATTATGCACTGGCTGGTCCTCATGGCGAAAGCAATGTCCTGCAAAGCGGAGGCGATTTTGTTCTAGTGTCAAGCTTGGGGGAACCAATGAAACACCTCCAATGTTATATAGTGTCTGGTTGGAGATGTGTGCATTGTACTTGACACAATGAACCCGGCGTAGCATTCTTGTGAATGTGCCATCCAGAGATTTGGTGTCCTCAGCAGTTAGAGCCCAGCATGGACTCCCATAGAGGAGTACTGGAACTACTGCTGCTCTAAATAATCGGACCTTAAGTTTCCGATTAATTCTCGTTGACTTCCAAATCCTGGAAAGCCTATTCAAGGCTGCCCATGCCTTTCCCTTACGTATTCGAAAGTCCTCACCTGACTTCCGGATTCATGATCCCAGTTAACAGAAGTCATCCACATGCTCAAGCATACCATCTTTTGAGCTTATGCTCATCCGATCAGAGACTTGCTGAGGACTTTCAAAGTTAACTGTCAAAATTTTGGTCTTTCTGGAGTTAATAAAAAGACAAACACTAGAAG
This sequence comes from Nemertoderma westbladi, assembly GCA_032718475.1. Taxonomy (NCBI): domain Eukaryota; kingdom Metazoa; phylum Xenacoelomorpha; order Nemertodermatida; family Nemertodermatidae; genus Nemertoderma; species Nemertoderma westbladi. The sequence goes on from JAUCBJ010005576.1 coordinate 14,272, forward strand.
CAGCATGTTCTAATGAGCTGTGGAGCCGTTGGGCTCCCTCTAGTGATTCTGAGAGTACTCCTAAGTCATCAGCAAAGTCTAGATCAGTTAGGTACTTGGCAGGATTTCCTCGACTTCTGGAGCCAGTAGGTGGAGTTATCATCACCCCATCATCATTATGATGATCTAAGGACATGCTTAGATTTTGGTTTTCCATACCTCCACTGGGATTTCATCTAATCCACTCGCTTTATTATTGGACAAGCTTTTAATGCTTCTTTGGAGATCTTCTCTCTTACAAGTAACCTCAGAGTTTTGCCATGGCACATACTGTTTTCGTTGGGGTTTCTGGGGGATATGCCTCTTAGCTGATTCCTTAGGGTTGTTATTCGATGAAAAAATTCTGGGTTGGAGCAAGTTAAATATTATTATAAGTAAATCTCAAATATATTTCGGTAGCTCAGCGCTATCATTGTCAATAAATTACTTATAAATTCTAATATAATTTGCAGAAATTGACTACCGTAACGTACTGTTGAAAATTGCACAAAAAACAGAATAAATTTTTTAACCAAAATTAGAAACATATACTACTATATACATACGCTACACATACATCTTACATACATTGTTATTATATTCTGGTATATTGAATCGGTGGATTGGTCTTCATCCATTTACTGAAGTGATTCAAAGCGGTTTTGAACTTCTACTGTATAAGCATCCTTTACAGCATTGTCAGTTCAGAGTTTCTCCCAGTCATAGTTGATTTGCTTGCTTGTCCTGTGTTTGCTGGCTCTCAAACTGAGTCTGATCTCTGCAGTCATAATTCTGTGGTCCGAACCAATTAGGTTGAACGAGCTGTATGCCTCGCAGTTGATCATGCTGTTTCTCTAATTTTTGTTTATAAGGATGTAATCCAGTTGTGCTTTGGTTTCATTAGGGTATTGAAAGGCCCATAGCTTCCCCTTACTCTTTTCGAATGTGTTGTTTGTTGGTAGTAATTCACATTCTTCCATTAGATCTAAAAGTAAGTACCCATTTCTGTTAGAACTGGCGTTATAGGTGTAACCCTTGATGTCTTCTGGGCCAATTTTCGCATTCAGGTATGCCAGCAATGAATTTAACATTGTGTTTCGGAATGTCCTTAATAAGTCCAGTCAGTTCTTCATAAAACTTGACTGCTTGTTCTGGCTCTGAGGCGTTAGTTGGACTGTAGCAACATATAAATGTTGTCTTGGGATTCCCATCAAATGTTGCGATCATAACCCTGGAATTTATAGATTCGATGTTGTTTAGGGTCTTAAGTGCAAATGGGCTTAGCAGAATTCCTACTCCACCAATTGATGCATTGGTAGAGCTTCTTACTGCTGAGCTTGTTACTAACGTCCATCCATTTCCAATGTCATTGTACTTCATGGCAGTGTCTCATGACAAATCCAATGTTCTTGGATGCAGATGATGTCGATGTTATATTCCATTGCCAGAGCGACCATGTCACCCTGTTTGGTAAGTGCGTTCAGCATGCGTGTGTTCATTGTAGCAATCTTTAGTGTCTTTTTACATTTCAACAGGTTGGTTCTTCTTTCTTTTCTGTCTTCTGTTCCAGTAGCCAATTTATCGACCCCAGCATGGTGTACCACTGAGGGACGCGGTCCTTGTTGACCCGGGCGACGACCGAGCCGGTATTTCTCCTGGAGGGTTCTCATGCTCATATCTTTCAGTTGCGAGAGTAAACCGCTTGTGGTCGCAACTCCTACAGGCGTCTTCGCAGTAGGTCGCCGTTGGATGATTACCTTCCGCTGACCTTGTCAGCATGTCTAGCCGTTGGTTGATTACCTTCCGCCTATCCATGGCCTACAGCCCTGCTGCCGACTGTAGGGGTCCTTTTGTTACACCCTGAACCAAGTGTGCCTCCTGGGTTAGGTTATCTAACACTGGTAGAGGAGAATCCAGGATAGACAGGGCGGGGCTTGAATCATCTCTAATGCAGATGCGTATCAAGCCTTTGCCTTCAATGGTGCCCTAGGTGCTATAGCCCTCAATGACTAATTTAGTTGACGGGGCTAAACCAACCCACTCTTGATCAACTAAATAATGAATAGGCTATGCTTATCGGGCCTGCCCTACTGGGCTGACAGCTACAGGTAGTACCACATTACTGCCATAGTGGTAGCAGGATCTGGGGACCTGACCTGACCTGATCATAGCACATTACTTATTGAATATAATAATAATAAAACTGTACAATGTAACTCAACTGCCACATACATAACGGAACTGCGGCAAAAAATACCACATTCATAACGGTATGGTGGCACAAAATGGCCACATAAATATCGGTACAGTGGCACAAAACGGCCTCATACATAACGGTACGGTGGCACACAGTGGCCACATACATAACGGTACGGTGGCACACAGTGGCCACATCATAACGGTACGGTGGCACACAGTGGCCACATACATAATAGGGTGGAGTTCTTTTCTCGGGGTCGGCTTTCCAGACCCCCCCCCCCCCCCCCTTGGGTGTGTTATTACTACCCATCTTCGGTGCAATCGCGAGCTATGTTGCACCGAGGTATCTGGTGTCTCTGTTTGACACTATTGTGCTCACTCTCCACACAATTTTCCTTTAACCTTACTCAAATCTTGCTCACGGACCTTGCTGTCCCTTACTCTCTCTCCGGTCCCTTTGGGACTCATCCTCCCTCAATGCTCGCTCCCCACACTTGAATTGCACTCCTTTCACTTCCTCACACCTCTACGCACCCTCTCTGTACTTCCCCGATTCCCCTGTACTCAACCGATATTTTGTTTCGTTCTCCGTTCCCTCCTCTCAGGCTCCCACATTCTCACCAGTGCGGCCGCACTTGAGAAATGGGATCCGTCTAATGTCTCGTCCTCCTGTCGTAGTCAAGTGGTCCCCAATCCCAGTTGCTAGTTGGAAAAGGTTATATATGACTATAGTACTTACATTTATTATATTTTGATTATTAATTAGTTATTTTACATACGTACATACCAATTTCACTTAATTATTTTGCACTTAGGAGTTCGTACTTTACCCTACATGTGGTGCCTTCCAGGCACACCCACATCTCCGTCCCTGAGTTATAGTTCGCTCCTCCCGTCTCACATACATAACAGTACGGTGGCACAAAACTGCCATGGTGGCACAGTGGCCACATACATAACGGAACGGTGGCACAAAATGGTCATATATTAATGTATGGTGTCACACAACTACCACATACATAACAGTGCGGTGGCACACAACTGCCACGGTGGCACAGTGGCCACATACATAACAGTACGGTGGCACAAAATGGCCACATACATAACGTACGGTGGCACAAAATGGTCATATATATTACTGTACAGTGGCACACAACTGCCACATACAGAACGGTACGGTGGCACAAAATGGCCACTTACATAAAGTACAGTGGCCATATACTTCATGGTACGGTGGCACACAACTGCCACATACATAAAGGTACGGTGGCACAAAATGGCCACATACATAACTTATGGTGGCACACAATGGCCATATACTTTACGGAATGGTGGCTCAAAAATGGCCACATACTTTACGGCACGGTGGGACACAGTGGCCACATACATAACGGTTCGGTGGCACACAACTGCCACATACATAACAGTACACAGTGGCACACAATGGCCACAGTATATTACAGTATGTTCCATTGCTATGTATGTTCCTTTTACTTGTTTATTTATTTTACTAGTTAGGCCGATAATATAAATGGCGGTTTGACCAGTGTCCCTGATGAAATAAACTTAATGAATATAAATGATTGAAGGCTATAGGTGGGGGAGCCTAACCACAAGTTTCTTATAAATTTATACAATCAGCATCAATCATAACGGATATTTCCTCTGATTTCCTGATTTCCACAGCAGCCCGATGTCATGACTTTTGGGCAAAGTAAAAGTATTGTAAATAACCAACCTGCTAATCAACTGCGTTCACCCCACAAATCATCAATATAATGGCCTAAATCTTAATTCAAAGTACTACACAACTAGGATCGGCATGCTGCATTGCAGCTGCATTTTTAAGAATGCTGTGCCGGCTTGTCGACAAAATTGCGTCGCCAAAACTCCCTATCACCCAAGACATTTGCTAGATCATCCGCATCTTCAAGGCCAGTGTCCTTTAAGATGCGTCGCAAGAAAGTCATGGGCTGTCCACCATGCTTATTCACTCGATGAGGCTGCCAAAGCACAAGATTATGCACTAGCTGGTCCTCACGGCGAAAGTAATGTCCTGCAAAGTGGAGGCGACTTTGTTCTAGTGTCAAGCTTGGGGGAACCAATGAGACACCTCCAATGTTATATAGTGTCTGGTTGGAAATGTGTGCATTGTACTTGACACAATGAACCCGGTGTAGCATTCTTGTGAATGTGCCATCCAGAGATTTGGTGTCCTCAGCAGTAGGAGCCCAGAATGGACTCCCATAGAGGAGTACTGGAACTACTGCTGCTCTAAATAATCGGACCCTAAGTTTCCGATTAATTATCTGTGACTTCCAAATCTTGGAAAGCCTATTCAAAGCTGCCCATGCCTTTCCCTTACGTATTCGAAGGTACTCACCTCACTTCCGGATCCATGATCCCAGGTAACAGAAGTCGTCCACATGCTCAAACATACCATCCTTTGAGCTTATGCTCATCCGATCAGAGACTTGCTGAGGACTTTCAAAGTTAACTGTCAAAATTTTGGTCTTTTTGGAGTTAATAAAAAGACCAACACTAGAAACAGACTGTTCTAATGAGCTGAGGTGCCGTGATTCTGATCCTCTAGTGATTCTGAGAGTACTCCTAAGTCATCAGCGAAGTCTAGATCAGTTAGGTACTTGGCAGGATTTCCTCGACTTCTGGAGCCAGTAGGTGGAGTTACCATCACCCCATCATCATTATGATGATCTAATGACATGCGTAGAACATAGTCAACCACAATTATGAACAAGAATGGACCAAAGTGTGTCTCCTTGGAGGACTCCCCATAATACTTCAAATGGTTCTGTGTCACCATCAACAGTAGACACAAATGTTGTCGAACCATTGTATACTGATCTGATTTGTGCAATAATTTCATCAGGGATCCCATATAATGAAAGTATGCTGAACATACGTGTGCGAGAGACTGAATCAAAGGCCTTGGAGAAGTCAACAAAGATAACATCCAGATGCCTGTCTTTCTTTTTTGATAATTCTTCAATTATCCTTCTAAGTGCAAAAATGGGCTCCATGGTCCCACGACCTTTACGGAACCCATTCTGATTTCCACGGAGCATTCTCTCAATGGGATCCCTGATGTGATTTAATAGAATTTTATTGTATAGCTTTGCAGCAATCGAGATCAATGAGATTCCCCGAAAAGAACCATAGAGTGTTAGGTTGCCCTTCTCTTGGGAACTGGCACCAACTTATATGTTTTCATTTCTTGTGTGACTCTTGTTGTTCTGTACATGTCTACTATGACGGGATAGATGAGCTTTAAACACTCAGGTATTTTAAAGACCTCAGGGGGAACACCATCTACTCCACTGGCACGATTGGTCTTAATGCTCTTTGCAACAGCCTTCACTTCTGCAAAGAAGATATGGCCAATGGGAATATCTGGGAGTACAGACTCAGGCACTTTTACTTCTATAAAGTTATCGGAGTGGGCCTTTCAAAGTGGGCCTTCCAACCATTGAGTCAATCGGCTAGTGATTCTGCCTTAACCTTGGTGGTTGGTTGGCTTTTCCACTGCCTGGGATGATTGCGTGCTGTGGTCAGCATCATTGATGGCATCAACATGTTGGTCTATTAGCTCATGTAGATTAACAGAGTACTGCTTATTCAGAACCTAATTGCAGCCTTAACTGCATTCTTGGCTCTGTAGTCTGTTTGAGTCGGGATTCTTTCTGCGCCTTATAGAGGTCATTTCGGCACTTCTGAATTTTGTTGTCAGTCCATGGGGCCTTTTTCCTGTTTCGAGGGTATACAGGAACTGTTTCTGCAACTGCTAACTTAACTGCTTCTGTAAAGGCAGTATAGCCCTCACAGTGATCTGCCGCCTCAGAGGCAAGAGCCTCATACCTGTTGGTCAGCTGTAGTGTGAAGCTGGATCTCACACTTGGCTTTTGCAACAGAGGGGACTAGTCATGCCACGGCAATGCAGATTTCGTTGTTCTGCTAGCACGCAGACTAAGTCTTACCTTTGCCACAATAAGGCGGTGATCACTGGAGAAGGGTCGAAGTGTAAATGCATTACAGTCTTGTATAGAGCCTGTATTTCCTACGAAACAGAATATGGTCTATCTGGGATTTGTGACCACTGGGTCCACTATGCTATACCTCTCCGCAATAAATTTGACACTTTTCACAAAGACCTCACATTATTAATTCCGCCCTGCACAAATCGTCTTCCAAATGTTCCCCTAAAAAATTGATTATTAAAACAAACAATGAAGCTCAAATTATTTCAGATCCTAAAAAAATAGCTGAAAAATTTAAGAGTCACTTTGCCACCATGGGATCGTCCTTACTGAACACACTACCCCACAGGCCTACCTCCTCCCCCCCTTCATCATATTTCTCACACTCGCGCGAATTCGTTTTGCCTCTCTGAAACCTCTCCAATTGAAATCCAATACAAAATTCTCAACCTAAAATTAAATTGTAGCTCCAAGAAGACCCTTTCCAATAAAACTCATAAGACTGGACCGTGGACCACAAGATTCTTATACGGAAGCTTGAAGCCTGCGATGTCAGGGGCCCCCCATTACATCTCTTCTACGGTGTCAGCCCCCCCCCCCCCCCCCCCCCCACATTACATCTCTTCTATGACTTTCTTGGTAATCGTAACCAATTTGTTTCGATTGACAGCATCCACTCAACCCTTCAACCCTTAAATTGCAGCGTCCCACAAGGCTCTGTCCTGTCCCCCTCTATATTTATAATCTTTATTAATGACCTTCCAAACGTGACTAACTTACTGACCACGCTATATGCCGATTACACGACGTTAATCAACTCGCACGCCAATATTCAGACAGACCATTCTCAATGACACCAAGAATGAACTCACCAAACTAAACAGTTGGCTAATAGAAAATAAACTAATACTCCATTTAAAAAAAACCGAATATACTCTATTTACAAACCGTATCTTATATAATGACAATCGTTAACCCACAATCGAAATTAATAACTCCTCTATACAAATTACCGACAACACAAAATTACTAGGCATCTGGCTGGATTCAAAACTCAGGTGGAAAACACACATAAATTATATCCTTAAAAAAATATCTTAATCTTCTGGAATATTTTACAAGCTACGCCATATTTTTCCCTTACACATTCTCAGGACACTTTACTTCTCCCTAATTCACTCATACATCAACTACGGCATTATTCTATGGGGCAACTCCGATAAATCGATACTCAAATCTGTACGAATTAAAATTAATAAACTGATACACTGCATTACATTCTCCCACTATCAATCGTCCGCGTTACCACTTTACAAAGAACTAAAAATTTTACCTCTTAACAAACTATACGATCTCACTGTCGCCAACTTCATGTACGATATTCATTCTCACACAATTTCAACCTCCTTTTCAGCAAACGCTACATTTCACACAACTACAATACTCGTTCTTATGCCCGAGGTGATTATACAACCCCCTTTTCAGGCTTACCTCCTCCCAACGTTCCGTGAGTTTTCGAGGTCCTGCCATCTGGAACTCTGTGCCACTTCACATTAGGATAAAAAAATCAAAACCATCGTTTTCTGCTTTTCAACTTTTGATTTTTCAACTTGTTAATTCTTTGACCCCAATAAAGCCACAGCAAAAGGAAAATTGATTGACTTTTCCCTCAGTACCCGTCTATAAACAAAATACACTAGCAAATGGGTCCACTATGAGTCCATAGCTTTCCAGTTCGCTTCTTGAACTAGTTTCCAGCCGAAAACAATCCATTTCCAGAGATAAAATCCTGAAGATGGACAGAATTTCGGTTAACACTATTGCTATAGACCCAGGGCGATGTAGGTGATTGATGCAGACTGCATTAAAGTCTCCCAGGAATGTTAAGAATGCATGCTGATCCACTCCATCAGTAGCTGCTTGTAGATTGTGGTAGAAATTTCCCACCTCCTCTACAGGGGCAACACTAGTTGGAGAGTAGCACACAATCAGAACCACCTTAGGAAACTTCTTAGCCAGTCTTCCAGAACATGAGAGGTGGCAACGGATGATGCGGTTAGAGATTTGGTCTATTTTGTCCAATGCTGCATGTGCAGTTGGATTCATCAATAGACCAATTCCACCATTGCCACTATCATATGCTGACGTGAGGGCGAGTCGCCAACCGCCCCCATGTCCTTAATCAGAACTTCATCAGTCTGTCCAGTCTGCATTCGGTGCTCTTGAACACCCACTGCGCTAAGAGAAAGCTTATCTACCAAGGCAGACAGCTCACCTTGACGCATTAGGGAGCCGAGTGTTAGGGTGTTTACTGAGGTAGACTTGCCTCAGATTTACCAATGGCTTTGTTGGTCGGGGTGGAACATGAGAGTAGCCCCCAACTCCAGAATCCCTCCCCACTCACAATCTGGCCTCCCTGGTGACCCAGGGTTTGGGCCAGAAAGGTCATCAGGAAAGGGACTCAAAGAATTGTTGGCTGCTCCCTCTCCAGTAGGGGGTGAGACAGGCAGCCGGTCAGGAGATAACTGACGCCTGTGAGGCCGATTGTGTCCGGTAATTCCACTGGCCTCTAGTCGCCGGACCTCCGCATTACTAATGTAATCCATAGTGGGGATGGGGGGTGCTTTTTTGCCGAGTCAGCTCTCGGGGCAAATACCACACCCTGGTTTGCCATTCCACAGGGTGGGTGTCGCAATGGAGTCAGATATGAGGCCCATCACCCATATCTACTCTGTGCAGCTCATCTGACGGGCCATGAAAAGTACCCCCGCTGCCAGGTGCAGGTCGCAGTGATGTGAACTCAGAGTGGACATGAGAACACTCTACTCCTGACCAGCCTTTTGTAGATCACAATCTGCCTTGCCAGGTCATATACCCCTACAGCCAAGTTAAGTATATTGATTCTTAATCCAGGACCATGGGCGTCCTTATCCCAGAACGAAGGGGGTCCTAGTTACAGGACCAGATTTGCCCTTAGTAAGAGGGTCTATGCAACCACAGGTGGCACCTCCTTTATGCTGCATGGAGGTGGCAAGTTTTCTTGATCAATGACCTAGAATACCTGACGTGACCAAATTCAAAGTAATTCATGTACTGTAAGAACATGTAAAAAATAATTTATTATTTTACAGTTTATTTCATTTATCTTCTATCGAAATTTAGCCCCGTAACGAGGTCGTTAGGTCGGCGTCATTATGTCCTCTTATTTGAATTGTAGTTTTATTTGTCAATAAACTGTAGTCTGTAATCTGATTTACTCTCGTTTATTGATTCCTTAGAATATCAGTCTCAGTATCCAGCTACCAATCTCAGGACCTAACGCCGCTTCACCTAACGACAAATGGATCTAATGTAATGATCCCCAGCATCTTTTCATATAAAAGAATGCCACCATTAATTGCAAAATTAAAATAAACTCTACTGGTCTGGGGACTGCTATACTATAGGTCAACAAAATCTTGTTTAAGGAGTCTTATTCACACAAAGCTGAGAATCAAGCCGCTTGTTTTGCCGCTTTTCAAAAGACATGGGACAGTGAATGGTTGACGTGGTGAACGGTTTGAGAATGACATGGGTACGGTGAAAGGTTCACGTGGTGAATGGTTCACGTGGTGAACGGTTCACGTGGTGAACGGTTCACGTGGTGAACGGTTCACGTGGTGAACGGTTCACGTGGTGAACGGTTCACGTGGTGAACGGTTCACGTGGTGAACGGTTCACGTGGTGAAGGGTTCACGTGGTGAAGGGTTCACGTGGTGAAGGGTTCACGTGGTGAAGGGTTCACGTGGTGAAGGGTTCACGTGGTGAAGGGTTCACGTGGTGAAGGGTTCACGTGGTGAAGGGTTCACGTGGTGAAGGGTTCACGTGGTGAAGGGTTCACGTGGTGAAGGGTTCACGTGGTGAAGGGTTCACGTGGTGAAGGGTTCACGTGGTGAACGGTTCACGTGGTGAACGGTTCACGTGGTGAACGGTTCACGTGGTGAACGTTTCACGTGGTGAAAGGTTCACGTGGTGAAAGGTTCACGTGGTGAACGGTTCACGTGGTGAACGGTTCACGTGGTGAACGGTTCACGTGGTGAACGGTTCACGTGGTGAACGGTTCACGTGGTGAACGGTTCACGTGGTGAACGGTTCACGTGGTGAACGGTTCACGTGGTGAACGGTTCACGTGGTGAACGGTTCACGTGGTGAACGGTTCACGTGGTGAACGGTTCACGTGGTGAACGGTTCACGTGGTGAACGGTTCACGTGGTGAACGGTTCACGTGGTGAACGGTTCACGTGGTGAACGGTTCACGTGGTGAACGGTTCACGTGGTGAACGGTTCACGTGGTGAACGGTTCACGTGGTGAAGGGTTCACGTGGTGAAGGGTTCACGTGGTGAAGGGTTCACGTGGTGAAGGGTTCACGTGGTGAACGGTTCACGTGGTGAACGGTTCACGTGGTGAACGGTTCACGTGGTGAACGTTTCACGTGGTGAACGGTTCACGTGGTGAAAGGTTCACGTGGTGAACGGTTCACGTGGTGAACGGTTCACGTGGTGAACGGTTCACGTGGTGAACGGTTCACGTGGTGAACGGTTCACGTGGTGAACGGTTCACGTGGTGAACGGTTCACGTGGTGAACGGTTCACGTGGTGAACGGTTCACGTGGTGAACGGTTCACGTGGTGAACGGTTCACGTGGTGAACGGTTCACGTGGTGAACGGTTCACGTGGTGAACGGTTCACGTGGTGAACGGTTCACGTGGTGAACGGTTCACGTGGTGAACGGTTCACGTGGTGAACGGTTCACGTGGTGAACGGTTCACGTGGTGAACGGTTCACGTGGTGAACGGTTCACGTGGTGAACGGTTCACGTGGTGAACGGTTCACGTGGTGAACGGTTCACGTGGTGAACGGTTCACGTGGTGAACGGTTCACGGGGTGAACGGTTCACGTGGTGAACGGTTCACGTGGTGAAGGGTTCACGTGGTGAAGGGTTCACGTGGTGAAGGGTTCACGTGGTGAAGGGTTCACGTGGTGAAGGGTTCACGTGGTGAACGGTTCACGTGGTGAACGGTTCACGTGGTGAACGGTTCACGTGGTGAACGGTTCACGTGGTGAACGGTTCACGTGGTGAACGGTTCACGTGGTGAACGGTTCACGTGGTGAACGGTTCACGTGGTGAACGGTTCACGTGGTGAACGGTTCACGTGGTGAACGGTTCACGTGGTGAACGGTTCACGTGGTGAACGGTTCACGTGGTGAACGGTTCACGTGGTGAACGGTTCACGTGGTGAAGGGTTCACGTGGTGAAGGGTTCACGTGGTGAAGGGTTCACGTGGTGAAGGGTTCACGTGGTGAAGGGTTCACGTGGTGAAGGGTTCACGTGGTGAAGGGTTCACGTGGTGAAGGGTTCACGTGGTGAAGGGTTCACGTGGTGAAGGGTTCACGTGGTGAACGGTTCACGTGGTGAACGGTTCACGTGGTGAACGGTTCACGTGGTGAACGGTTCACGTGGTGAAAGGTTCACGTGGTGAACGGTTCACGTGGTGAACGGTTCACGTGGTGAACGGTTCACGTGGTGAACGGTTCACGTGGTGAACGGTTCACGTGGTGAACGGTTCACGTGGTGAACGGTTCACGTGGTGAACGGTTCACGTGGTGAACGGTTCACGTGGTGAACGGTTCACGTGGTGAACGGTTCACGTGGTGAACGGTTCACGTGGTGAACGGTTCACGTGGTGAACGGTTCACGTGGTGAACGGTTCACGTGGTGAACGGTTCACGTGGTGAAGGGTTCACGTGGTGAAGGGTTCACGTGGTGAAGGGTTCACGTGGTGAAGGGTTCACGTGGTGAAGGGTTCACGTGGTGAAGGGTTCACGTGGTGAACGGTTCACGTGGTGAACGTTTCACGTGGTGAAAGGTTCACGTGGTGAACGGTTCACGTGGTGAACGGTTCACGTGGTGAACGGTTCACGTGGTGAACGGTTCACGTGGTGAACGGTTCACGTGGTGAACGGTTCACGTGGTGAACGGTTCACGTGGTGAACGGTTCACGTGGTGAACGGTTCACGTGGTGAACGGTTCACGTGGTGAACGGTTCACGTGGTGAACGGTTCACGTGGTGAACGGTTCACGTGGTGAACGGTTCACGTGGTGAACGGTTCACGTGGTGAACGGTTCACGTGGTGAACGGTTCACGTGGTGAACGGTTCACGTGGTGAACGGTTCACGTGGTGAACGGTTCAAGTGGTGAACGGTTCACGTGGTGAACGGTTCACGTGGTGAACGGTTCACGTGGTGAACGGTTCACGTGGTGAACGGTTCACGTGGTGAACGGTTCACGTGGTGACCGGTTCACGTGGTGAACGGTTCACGTGGTGAACGGTTCACGTGGTGAACGGTTCACGTGGTGAACGATTGTATCGATAATGTATATGTTCGTTTTATGTTAAGGTTATGTTTAATTTTGTTCGCAGGTACATATATCCGCACATATACGCACATATTCCGATATAGACAAATATCCCGTTGTTGAATGATATCATCAGCTGGTAGAATAGTTATTTAGCTTGCAGCCATAAAAAAGAGAGTTTCAACTTTCCATCTAGCATTAGCTTTAGCTCCATCTAGCGAGAGAATGGAATTTATTTTGTAAAAACCTACGCTAAATTACCCGCAGGGCGTAAAGGGTAACTCCATTCATAGTTCTCTGGTGCGTGTCCGAATTCGGATAAAGGAAAACTCATAAAGGTGAAACTATCAGAAAGTTCGCCAAGTACGTATCCGTGCGTATTGTAATATAATGGTGACCCATATGCTTTTAGGGCACTACACATAGTTTCTGAACAATTCATTGTAAATGCATATTATAAAGGAACTTTCAACAAACATCTAACAATAATTATTATTTAATTGTATTACCTCACGTTCGTATCCCATTATCAAATTTAGAATCTATGAGTTATTATGAGTTGAAATTAATTCCAGTTTTGAAACTGATAATAACGAGACAATGTCAGAGAGCGTATAACTTACTTACTGCAGTAGTTGAACGTGGATTACGTGACATAGACGATAAACTTGTATAAATTTCGGGTAATTCGACTTCATTAAGAAAAGGTATCATGTCTTTATCATTTTCTGTAGAAAAAGTCTTGGAGTGTGTGAGTGTAGTCTGAATGTGGCTGAAATAGGCAACAAAGTATTAAGTATTTGTTACTTATTGACGAATGGGACAGTATAAAGGGTAAAAAAGTGTATCCTTATCACATTTCTAATAGGAGGAAACGGAGCGGTGTACTGAGATATGAATGATGCAGACGTATTAACCCTAACCCTATTAGTACCGGGCTATAAAATGTACAAAAGACCGGGGGGGGGGGGGGGATCATATTGACTCCCCCATCCCCCACCCCCATAAAATCTACAAATTTTAACGAAAACGTCTGATTTTTTTGTTTGTACGTAGATTTCACTAATTTGAATCCGACCAAACAAAAAAAAATTCGAAAAAATGTACTGGGGTGGTTATTTTGCAGCACCAAAATTACATGTAGTGAACAATTTTCATACAATTGAAAGTTACATTTTTCGGCTAATTGTTTTTCAATACAGGTTTTCTGGGGCGCAAAATCCATTTGAAAATATTTACAAATCATCTGATTATTATAAATGGCTGTTTTAGTCCTCTACGTCGCGTCGGCAAAAAATGAAAAAAACAAGTGCCCAGCACTTTTAGTTTGAACACAAAATTTTTAATTCACTCATACGATACCATAAATTCAGATTTTCAGGTTTTCTGTGGCGCTGATTCTAATGGAATACATTTCTAATTTGCCAGATCATTGCTATTCGTATTTTCCGGTGTAATATGGCAAATTTTGGTGCTAGCACCAAATTTCGTACCATCACCAAAAATTATTTATTTATTATATTTATTTATATATTTAAAAGTTTGATATATCCAGTGCTGTTTTTAATGATTCCATCGGATTCAGGAGCCTCAAAAACCCGTATAACGTAAGAAACAAGATAATACTATCCATTGATCAATTTACTTATTTTCAAAAATTTGGTGCTGGCATATCAATTTTCACCCACCTGCGAAAAATACAAGTTTGAAAACTCTTATGCAATGAATTTAGAGCCCTAAAAATCCGTGTAACGCAAGAAACAAGGTGACACAATCAATTTATATATTTGATGGTTTTCAAAATTTGATGCTAGCACCAAATTTTGCACCCACTTCCGAAAAATAAGAGTTTGAGATGTTTAATTAGATAATTATTTATTCCATTGAATTCAGAACCGCCATAAACCTCTAAAACGCGAGATATGAGTTGTCTCAAGCAATTGAACTATTGAGTGGATTTTCAAAATATCGCGCTGGCACCAAATTTTGCACACCGCACCGAAAAATACAAGTTTGATACACCTGGTGCAACTCGTATATATTCCATCGAAATCAGAACTCCAGAAAACCCCTATTGCGCAAAAAACAGGTTCAAACAATCAATTTACAAAATTTTAATATTTCAAAATTTAGTGCTGTCACCAAAATTTGGCACCCGCCGAAAAAACAAGTTTGAAATTTCTAAATTAATTTACATGAATTCCATCTAATTACCACCCAATCTAGTCTAATCTAGTCACACTAATCTAACACCAAAAAACCGGTGTAAATAAAAAATAGAGTTGTTTCAAGTTGAATGTTTCAAATCATATTTCATGAAATGTAATTTTAAAAAAAAGTGCCAAAAGAAGGGTTAAAAATGGTGATAAAACTTGAAAACTTCCCAATATTTTGGTAAACCCTTTTCACTATTAATAAGACAATAGTACCAATACTAATAACCAATACTACTACTGTACCAAATTCAAAAAATATAAGTTCGAAATGATCGTTAATTGAATGATTTTTCAACGTTTTCAATATAAAGAAATTTACAAATCTAAAAATAATCAAAATATGCCAAAAATGAGTGAAAAATAGAAAGAAGAGGGAGATGGAGATGGAAAGACAAGGAGGGTCGGGTACACTACAGAGTTCAGAGCTACTTGTGAAATGTAAAGATCGTTTAAGGTCCTATTACCCGTGTATCCAAGTGATACTTTATACACAAGTATGCAAATATAGTTATTACTCAACATACAAACTTTTATTCTTAAATATTATTATTTTTCCTCTCGAATATACCGCAAAATCGGGAGAAAGGGTTTCATTAGTTACATAAGTATCCCAAGTAGAATTTATTTTACTTTTTACCTGCCGAAAAAAGTAAAATGAAATATTTTTGGTGGAATTTCTAAAAGTTTATTACATTTGTTGAAGGAACATCGATGTAGAAAATGTTTGCACTTAATTTGAGCAAAACCCATTCCAAAACCCATCCAAAACCCATTCAAAACCCATTCCCAAACCCATCCAAAACCCATTCCAAAACCCATTCCAAAACCCATTCAAAACCCATTCCAAAACCCATTCAAAACCCATTCCAAAACCCATCCAAAACCCATTCCAAAACCCATTCAAAACCCATTCCAAAACCCATCCAAAACCCATTCCAAAACCCATTCAAAATCCATTCCAAAACCCATTCAAAACCCACCCAAAACCCATTCCAAAACCCATTCAAAATCCATTCCAAAACCCATTCCAAAACCCATTCAAAATCCATTCCACACCCATCCAAAACCCATTCCAAAACCCATTCAAAACCCATTCCAAAACCCATCCAAAACCCATTCCAAAACCCATTCAAAATCTACTCCAAAACCCATCCAAAACCCATTCCAAAACCCATTCAAAATCCATTCCAAAACCCATTCCAAAACCCATTCAAAACCCATCCAAAACCCATTCCAAAACCCATTCCAAAACCCATCCAAAACCCATTCCAAAACCCATTCAAAATCCATTCCAAAACCCATTCCAAAACCCATTCAAAACCCATCCAAAACCCATTCCAAAACCCATTCAAAATCCATTCCAAAACCCATTCCAAAACCCATTCAAAATCCATTCCACACCCATCCAAAACCCATTCCAAAACCCATTCAAAACCCATTCCAAAACCCATCCAAAACCCATTCCAAAACCCATTCAAAATCCACTCCAAAACCCATCCAAAACCCATTCCAAAACCCATTCAAAATCCATTCCAAAACCCATTCCAAAACCCATTCAAAACCCATCCAAACCCCATTCCAAAACCCATTCCAAAACCCATTCAAAACCCATTCCAAAACCCATCCAAAACCCATTCAAAACCCATTCCAAAACCCAGTCACATTCACACACAAAAGTTATTGAAACTGTAGTGGCTGCAAAACGGAACTCAATATCCAATATTGGTTTATATTATTAAGCGGCTCTTTATTAACGTAATAAATATTCGAGAACACTAAATTATTTAACATTCAGTAAGGCAGCATCAGGAGTTGAAGAGTACAATAATTTGAATCGCTGTAACTATGGAAGTAATATCGTAATATACTACCGTTAAATTGTATGCGTAACACTACAGTATATATATATATATAGCTTTATTTTTTATTTATAAATTAAGCAACAAAGAGTACCAATTTAAGAATAAAATTACGTATATATTACATGGGAAAAAATAAGTGGAACATTTTTATCAATATTCTCCCACCATTTATTATCCTCGCTGACGATCGGTAAATAAAATGAATCGAGAATAGTGAAAAAAACTTTTCAAACCCATGTAATAAATAATTATTATTATCTGTACATACTTGACAAGTTTAATGACGAGGATATGACGATGCTTCTACCTAAGAAATCTGTCGATATAGATGTTCACATATATTTAATATAAATTAAATTAGAAAAACTCTTCTACATATTTTCATTACCCAAATTGATATATCTACAGCACAAAACAGCATTAATTATTTTATTTAACTGGCATTTTCGGTATTTTTATCGACCTTTGTACCTTTATTATACTAACCAGGAGTTAACAACCTAATCTAATAAACGGTTATCAACATCCAAAATAATTGATGTGGCTTATGGTTCATTTATCCTACTTCCTGGGCAAACTTTGATAAGCAAGTGAGGCAGGAAATACATTAAATTAACTCCTAAAAGTTTTATTTTAGAAAACAAATTTGTGATTGGATAATCATATTATTGGGTTGAACAGTTTCCTTCAAATGGCCAGCTAATTTATATCAGTAGCAATACAGGGTACGTACTAAAAGGTAGAACGATCTATAACGGGCTATAACGATCTATAACGGGCTATAACGATCTATAACGGGCTATAAATTCCTATAAACAAGCTATAACCACCTATAACGAGTTATAATATGAAAATGTACATTAAAAAAACGCCCATAGGGTGTGTTTAACTTTTGGATTAGCACTGTGGTGTGAAAAATACCGCAGGTTAAAAATTAGGGTAGGCCTATGCCTAATTGATAGGCCTACTGCAGTTAGTACTGGTTCGTTTTTTTATTGGCCTATATTGCTCGCTTATTCTATATCGACTACAACACAATGCCTATATCAGCATATCGACGTACTACACTACTACTTAGGCCTACTCAGCTACTGCTCACCGCTTCCGTCGTTCCGTGTCAGGCTAATACTCTCACAGTAACAATAACAGAATATATCATATCTTATTGCAGATTTTCCCGGCATCCCGGAGCCGGAACCACGCCGTCGTCACATCTCCACCGGTAAAATTTCAACATTTGTTGGTTATATTCGAGAAGTTCTTATAGTGCGGTGACGAGTCGGGAGAAACCCGGATCGGAGGAGAACGACAAGCAAACCAGTTATCAGCCTTACGTTGATGCGCGAATAAACCATGGGACGGGGACTAAACTATGAATTACTACTATCCCAAAGAATACTCAGCACTGCGGGGAGGGGGGGGGGGGGGGGGGTACCTGACTAATGAATGTATATGCTGACTAATGAAGTAATGACTGATTTCATGATACCAAAAATATGAAAAGCAGTATGGACTAAAAAAACCAAATTGCTTAATTAAATTACTGACTAGGAAAATAAATCCATGCTAAAATATGTTTTTTTATTGTAAATTTTCATATTATAGCTCGTTATAGGTGGTTATAGCTTGTTTATAGAAAATTATAGCCCGTTATAGATCGTTATAGATCGTTATAGCCCGTTATAGATCGTTCTACCTTTTAGTACGTACCGCAATACAGACAGCCTGTCAGGATATTTACTTCAGCAATGCAGACAGCCTCTCATGATAGTTGTTGCAGAAGGCCTACTGGAGACAGACAGCCTTCAAATACATTTATTGTATGCAGTATTGCAGACTCTGGATCATCCGAACTGGGGATATTTCCGTTATTCTAAAACACAACTTGGTGTGTTCTCAACAATATACTGAAAATATCGCTGCTGATATGCTGATGCTGTTGGTTTGGTGATGGTTTGGGTGGCTGGCCTACAGTAGTGACTAAATAATACATGTGAAAATTACGTCTGTAAATTACGTCTAGCTACTACTATACTACCAGCCACCATACTACCACCATACTACCAGCCACCATACTACCACTTCTCTCCAGTACAAGGTAACATTTTTCATTGCGGTATTCTTAGGTGGGAATTCAGTACCGAAATAGCAGTACTGCCTTGATAACTACCAGACTGCGTGGCGCCATATTGTTGATTCCGTGTTGTTTTGCTTCGCTCTGCGAGTTTACCTGTTGCTGTTGACGGCGTTGACTGCTTTCTGTGGCTGCAACGGAAAGTCTGGGCGCTGCAAAAAATGTGTATGCGTCAGGAATGCCATGCGCTGACGGTACTGGCTGGCACTATTCCTCCCAAACTTTACCGGATTGCCACAATGAATTCACTTTTTCCCTGAGGTCAGTCTCTCAGCTGGTTAACCCATGCTCCGCTTTGGAAAATCTTGCTGACAAAACTTTACTGGACGAAACTATATTGGGCGGACCTCCGATCACCAATGTGTGTCTCCGTTTACCGCCAGTCTATTGGGAACATGGAACTCTCTAGTTTGGTCTTTCTCATCTATCTCAGCCATGTTACTCATATACACACACATATGTCTATGGTAGGCCTATTTTATAGTCCAATTTACAGTAATCTCGGCAGTAGCTCTAAGCCATAGCATGTTGCTGCTTCTGTATCGTATTAAATATACGTATACCTAACGTATTGTATCAGTTTTCAGTACCCGTACCATCGCGTCAGTACTGCCTGAAAAACAAATCCTGTTGTTTTTGATATTTTCCAATGATATACATTATGGGCCAGTAAATAAAAGCGGTGTGATTGGGTAACAACACTATTTGCAAAGGGGCTTGTAAGTATTATATATTTCTGTACCGCAGAACACACATGATATTTGTTATTGTCAGTCAGAGAATATTGCTTCGGATGAGTCCACCATTTAATCATCACCAACATGCTGTCTGAACATTACCAACGTCATGTTGTTGTCTATCCTGAATATCCTTCATAATCCTGTTCATTAGTTGTGTAGGATGGATATTATTTTCGATAAAAAAATGGCATCTTGGTGTCAATGCCGCAGAATAAATAGCAGCAGAGTGTTTCTCATATATAAGAGCACCGCAGAGGCCATGACATTTGGCTGGAGGAGAACCAGGGAGAAATAGTTGGTGTAAAAATCACAAAGCAATGAATAACTTTAATAATATAATTAAGGAAAGTTAATTGAAAGCACAAAAGTCCCGTATCTTACAAACATCCCAGGATATTAGGAATAGGAGTGTTGGCTGGGTAATAGGAATCTTGGTAGGAATCGAGTTTCGCCTTGTGGCAAGTAAATAAGACCAGAAAAATATCCCTATTAGATCTCGAATACCAAGGTAAATATATCAAATGAGAAGCGGGAAATGGAGAAAAATATATATATATATAAACATATAATAACATATACCCATATAAACATATATCGTCAATTATCATATATAATATATATATATATAAACATACAATAACATATACCCATATAAACATATATCGTCAATTATCATATATAATATATATATATATAAACATACAATAACATATACCCATATAAACATATATCGTCAATAAACATATATAATATATATATATATAAACATACAATAACATATACCCATATAAACATATATCGTCAATTATCATATATAATATATATATATATAAACATACAATAACATATACCCATATAAACATATATCGTCAATAAACATATATAATATATATATATATAAACATACAATAACATATACCCATATAAACATATATCGTCAATTATCATATATAATATATATATATATAAACATACAATAACATATACCCATATAAACATATATCGTCAATAAACATATATAATATATATATATATAAACATACAATAACATATACCCATATAAACATATATCGTCAATAAACATATATAATATATATATATAAAGTTTCCAAATTCGATAATGGTTCAGTATCCTGAGCGGCAGGGGGATAGTAATGTGGGGCTAGTCAGAACTGCGAGCTATCAGGGAACTGTTGTAATTATACTATGTGATAATTGAATGTACTGTAATTATACTATGACTGTTTTCTAAAAGTGTGTCCGTGTATCGGAAGCCAATATCAGAATAGGCGTAAATAACTAGCCATGGTATATAATTATAATTAATACTATTAAACTATAATACTTATACTTCTACTTATGTACGTGGATGAATTAGTAATTGCAGGAGAATAATTGGATAATTGCAGGCCAGTTTGGTAGATCCGAGTCCAATTTAATATTAAAACCTCTGAGAACTCTTAAAAGGGGGGCTGGCTATACCTATACGTATACAAGTATATTTTAAACTTGGATTTTAATATTATTAGACGCAACAAATTATTTGCACACCTAATTATCTTTTTGCACCAAACAAACTTACTTTCTACCCAAAACGGCTCACTTTAGCACCAAGTCGCCCTGTCGAAACCCCAGACAAAAAGTGTCTTCAACCCTAAACCTAACTGGAAACCTGGTTTTCAACCCTACCTGGGGCTAATATGGCCAATTAAAGCCAATTTGGCCCATATGATGCTAGATGTGCTAGAAATATATATAGAAATATTGGTTCTACAGCAGCAATCCCACCATTCACAATACAAATATTGTGTCAATTGTCAATAAGATGCTCACCATCATGGTCTGTAAAGCACTTAAAGTGCGTATGTATTACAGAACTCATCGCCATTACAATTATATTTTAATTTAGCCAACTTCCAAGTCTCCTTTTTTACAAATTAAATATACAACAGTCTGGAGGGTCATGTCAGATATTTGTATCTGCCACAGGTCGATCATGCGGCGCCGTGCCCTGGTTGGGGTCCTTCAAGGGTATTCTGACCTCAAAGATTCCTGAGGTGTACCATTACAAGGTAGGCCTTGTCGTAGTGGTCCAGGGGTCATGGGTTCGAACCCCACATGGGGGCCAGGGCAGGTTTCGTTTCGGCGGTAATTATGTAAATATTGTAGATACTGAATATTGAAGTTTCGTCTGGGGAGTATAGTTCTGGGGGGACCCCACTGGAAATATGAGGTCAGACTTTGTTCGAACACACTGGCCTAAAGGCCGATTAAAATTTTTATATCAGTGTTTTATGTTAACAATTGAATTATTAGTTAAAATGTTTAACCTACAGTAAAGTTTCTCCGATTTTTATCCCATTGCAATGCTGTTATTTTATGAACTGCACTATAATTAATTAATCTACTTACTTTGTCGATGGGGTAGCAGCACCATACTTGTCTGGCGATCTCATGAAATGTTATCATAATAACCAATAAATAATAAAACAGTTGTATTCGGAAAATAATTCCTAGAATTTCTTCGTTATTTAGTAGTTAGTTACTGGCATTATTTATTTTACTTATTACGATAATTTTGGAGTTACAATAATTATATTCAAATAAAATAAAATATATTTTACAACAATAGAACTTCAACATAGAGCAGAAATAAAGCTCAATGGGGGAGCACTGCATAGCCTGAAAAAATGAGTCAGTCAGCCGCAATCAGTAGCAGATAATAAATTGGTATTACTAGAGTTTATGATGCTCCATTGTTTGGGAAGCTCTCCTCACTCTGACTTCAAACCTTTAATCCTCCAATGTTATAATATTTTATGTCATGCAACCGACTAATCGCGACACCTTAGGATCTTACAATTAGGCCCCGCGGGAACTAATTACGCACCCATAACCAGCCATTATTACCTGCTGTTTAGAAGTGAAACCTACCTGTCCCTGTCACTACTGTCAGGGACAACCCTGTCACTGATAGTGGCTGGCTCACAAGTCGATTTTTTAATCTGTTGTATATACTAAACTACTGGTAATATTTTAAATGTATATATGTAGGAAGGAGGTATATGTGGTTTATTATACATAGGCTGTGAAAATATAAGAAAAAATATTTTTTACCAATATTGAAGCTATTTGAAATAAAATACATTGAACGCGATATTTATAAAATTTCAAGTAATTTTCAAATTATCTTGTAACATAATAAAGAGCTACGTCTATGTGACGAAATAGAATATGATTATCTTTTTAAAAGAACCCCCGTGTGTTACACAGGGAGAAATCAGGGACAATTAGATTTGTGTGGGTAGCCATGCTAGCTTATTCAATCCGGAATCATTAGTAGGGCACGATGGCATCGTGGTTGTGCAGAGTCCACCAATAATCTACTTTGCAAGTCGACAACATATTTGTTAATTTCCTTTAGAGGAGGAAAGTGGATTTTTCCTGATATTCCTGTCTTTTTTATCTACTGATAAAAAAAATACATGTCGTAAATATCGGGAAGGGAGGAGTCCCTCCAAAATGGATGGCTCAGAGTATACAAGTCAATGTTATTACGTCATCGTTTCCTTGTCTACCCCACCTAAAAATTTGAGGTTAATATGTAGGCGTGGGGTTGTACCAGAAGTAGGTACTTTCCATAATTAATGAATGTTTTAAGTTTTGTAGTCAATCCACAATGTATTACAAATGTTGGCCCAGCATAATTACAGAATAAATTTATTAATATATACTTCATTTTGAATTAAAGAATACAGAGCTGCATTAAAATTATTGATTGGGCAATTAATGATGTTTCCTATTGTGCATTTAGCTGGAATTAAATTATACTACTACAACTACTAGGTCGAGCGAAATCGGACAGTGGAAATGAGATCCTTCCAGGCTTCCCGATTCTCCAACTACTACTAGGTCGAGCGAACTCGGACAGTGGAAATGAGATCCTTCCAGGCTTCCCGATTCTCCAACTACTACTAGGTCGAGCGAACTCGGACAGTGGAAATGAGATCCTTCCAGGCTTCCCGATTCTCTAACTACTACTAGGTCGAGCGAACTCGGACAGTGGAAATGAGATCCTTCCAGGCTTCCCGATTCTCTAACTACTACTAGGTCGAGCGAACTCGGACAGTAGAAATGAGATCCTTCCAGGCTTCCCGATTCTCCAACTACTACTAGGTTGAGCGAACTTGGACAGTGGAAATGAGATCCTTCCAGGCTTCCCGATTCTCCAACTACTACTAGGTCGAGCGAACTCGGACAGTGGAAATGAGATCCTTCCAGGCTTCCCGATTCTCCAACTACTACTAGGTCGAGCGAACTCGGACAGTGGAAATGAGATCCTTCCAGGCTTCCCGATTCTCTAACTACTACTAGGTCGAGCGAACTCGGACAGTGGAAATGAGATCCTTCCAGGCTTCCCGATTCTCCATAGTTGTCGCAATTTCGTTTCTTCCAAGTTCAGTATCCCTGGAGGGTTCTCATACTCATATCTTTCAGTTGCGAGAGTAAACCGCTTGTGGTCGCAACTCCTACAAGTGTCTTCGCAGTAGGTCGCCGTTGGTTGATTACCTTCCGCCTATCCATGGCCTACAGCCCTGCTGCCAACTGTAGGTGTCCTTTTGTTACACCCTGAACCAAGTGTGCCTTCAATGGTGCTCTAGGCGCTGTAGCCCTCAATGACTTATTTAGTTGACAGGGCTAAAAACAACCCACTCTTGATCAACTAAATAATGAATAGGTTACTGGTGCTTATCGGGCCTGCCCTACTAGGCTGACAGCTATGGTGCTAATAGTGCTGACATGTTATTTGTTATTTACGGAAAGAAGAATATGAATGTTAATTAAAGAAGCACAAGATTAACCAAAAATTAGCCTCATTTGTTCAATGTTCAGTCCCTGGCATTGCCCAATCCCTGGGTCACCAGGGGGGCCAGATTGCGAGGGGGAGAGGGGTTCTGAGTTGGAGGCTACTCTCATATTGCACTACGACCAACGACTACTGCTAATATAATCGACCTGCTACATTGAAACTGCACATTGAGATGATTGAGATAATAAACCGTATCACTAAATGATATAATTTTGCGGCCCTTGCATTCTTGAGTTACTGCATAATAATTCTTCAATTATCCTCCAAAAAGTGCTCCAAAAATGGGCTCCATGGTCCCACGACCTTTACGGAACCCATTCTGATTTCCACTGAACAGTCTCTCAATGGGATCCCAGATACGATTTAATCGATTTATATTGTATAGCTTTGCAGCAATCGAGATCAATGAGTGTTCGCGCTTTCAGACCTTTGGCAGTTTAACCCGCCAAATTAAGATGTCTTCTAGATATTAAATCGCTTTTTAGCCTATGACAAGTATTTGATTCACTACACTAGTCGAAACCAATCCGTGCGCGACCATTCACCCGCTGGATATTCCCGGGAGATTGGGTTCGACGGTTTAATTTTATT